>ML305010.1:54072-129206 GCA_005239505.1 Nicotiana paniculata
CCCTCCTTCACTGCGTCGGACGGATACTTTTCATGATTATATGCATTGGTACCGCAGCGTTACTAGACTTTTCGTCGGGAATCCCATTCATCGGGCTGGTGGTCAGTATGTTCCATATGCCAGGCAGCACGAGGCACTGGTATGTTATTTGGTATTCTTACTTATATAACTGTAACCTAGTGTTGTGTAATTTATATTTTACACATTGTGTAGGCTATTATCCTACATCTGTTCTACCAATTTGGGACTGCAGATGCAGCAGCATGCCGACGAGGGACCGGCCACTTTGCATGATTATGGCCGTTAGGTTACAAATCTGGCTGTCCGGACACTGTGGCGAGCCCGAGAAGATCAACTCTTAGGACACGACCCTGCTTATGTGGCTCCAGAGCAGTACCAGCAAGGTAAGGGTGTCCCACGAGATAGGGGTGCCCCACGAGGCAGGGCTGTCTCACGGGGTCGTAGGGGGCGGTAAGGAGGTGGTCCCTAGCAAGGGGGAATTGAGGTACATATTGAGGATGTTGGAGTTGATCTACCGGGTGATCTCCATGAACAAGACGAGCATCACAGCAGCATGTCGTACTACATCCTTCAGTTGCAGCTCACTCCAGGGACTTCGCAGGTGACCCCACCAAATCCATTGTTGATCACAGGCACGAGCATTACCGGAGATGATTGGGATGCGTACTTTCCATCCCATCGACCGTTGCTGCGGATCGGCCGACCCGAGATGTGGATAGTGGGCGCCGCCTAAGTTATGGCTCATCATCGAGGGGTGATGGGGATCTTTCACAAGCGCAGGTATGTTTTTATTACTATTAAATCTAAATTTGTTTTTTTTTCTCATTGATTTGCCATAAATAACTTTATACTTTTCTTATTAAGGCTTCATCCTCGCCCGTCACGGAGGCCGCTTTGGGCGATGCTAACTTGGCTGCGACGGATTATTATATTCAGGAGCCCGACGAGACAATGGTAAGACAATTTAATATTTGTGAATTAACACGTACATTTCTAATATATATTTTCATATACTGAGCTGACTTATTCTTCTGTAGATTACTACTAGACCGATGACCCCTTCTACCGATCCTGTCAGCACTACTGATGATCTTGTTGCAGCGCATCCTGAAATAAAGAGGCGACGTGATGAGGATGATCCTGATAGCGTAGATGGGCGGGATGGGATGCGCCTCAGGCCAGCGGCTGCATTGAAGAACACAGGCTGTAGGACACATTGATTTTGTTTTTTTGTATTTTTAAATATCATCTTATGTAAATAATAGCAACAATTTTTATTATTTACATTATATGCGCATTATGTATTTATTTCCCCGGTTCTTCGTTATTTTAATATTACAACACAAATACAAACATAACAACTTAACATAATTTAAACTCAGTACAACTAATGAAAATACATGACATGGAAAACATAAAGCTAAAATACTACACTCAACACATACATGTGTTTGTTTAGTCACTATCACCCATTATTCTCTGCTTCAACCACTCAAATTTCTCGAACAACCTATATTTTTATTCTTCTACCTATTTCAGTTTCTCCTTCAACGCTGCAATTTATCGTTTATATTCAATCTCATCACGTTCGTATCTTTTTTTCAAATCATGATAATACTGCAAAGATCGTTTGTAGAATTCCTGCTTACAGGGTTCATCAAGCCATACCTCAAAATTACAACAATTTCCGTTGTTGCCTCCAAACTTGTTTACACACATTCTCCCAACAATCCATCATCATACAACATTTGCAATAATAGTACATTGGTACGTAAATGCGTTCAAACATTTGTTAAAGCGAAAAAAAGCCCTGTTATTATGAAAAGTTATGCTATTTTTTATGGTTAAGCGCAGAAAATAACTAGAATGCGCTAGTTATTTATAGGAAAGGCAACACACATAACGTAGTATTTAACAGCGCTATGCTTCGCGTGTTAAAAATTCATTCGAATACAATACAACTTTTTCGCAGGCCGGCAGCTTTTCAGGTCGAAAATACAACACACATAACATAGTATTTAACCACGATATACTCACATATAACGTAGTATTTAACTGGTGTATGCTTCGCGTGTTAAAGATTCTTTCGGATACAATATAGTTTTTTACAGGCGGGCATCTTTTCAGGTCGACAAGACAACACACATAATGTAATATTTAACCGCGTTATATATATTCACATATTTATCAAACATCTTCCTCTTCTGACAGTGTAGTTTTCTAGTAATTTTATAGTGAAATTTGAAAGTCAACGTAATAAGTTTGGTTTTTTAATCCAATACTATTATTGATTACATGAAGGGGAGGGAGAAATTCATTAATTTACGTTGTTGAAAATGGTAAATATCAATAAGATTTATCAGCATTGGAAACATAATTTTATTTGATACATTTTGCAACATAAACAAGTACATACACTTATTACAACCACATAACGAAAATAAAACACTACGTGTATCCTTGATAGTTGGGCACATTAGAAGAACTTCCATTAGGAGCTGGATTACCACCGCCACCCAAACCAGCTGAAGGACATTTCGACAGTCGTGTCCTGTTTGCGAGCATATACCATATTTGCGCACATAAACGGTATCACGAACATCCATTTGGTTACGTATACGCGTTCTTTTTTTCACCTGTCGCTGACGCAAAAACTCCTTGTTACACACCATTTTAAATAGTTCCGGCGGCCAATAATGTTCAACACCCACTGGCTGCAACTGCCCACTATAGGTGTTTATGTATGCAGCAACACTATATTATTTATCAACGTAGTCCGTTGGACCTAAACCGACATGTCGAAAGCACCTGATGGCATGTGAGCACGACATGTGGTAGATGGAACATTTCCCACAAGAGCATAACCTTCTAGATTCATTTATGATGTGTACATTATTCCCCCGGTTTTGATGCATAGCGGTACGAACTTCAAAAATATTTATGTCGTTATCATACTGTAAAAATGAATGCCAATGTGCTCAGCGCCTGTATTTCTCAAATCTTTTCATTGGCAGTGGCATAAATTTAACACCATTTTCCATCAATGACGTTGCAGCTGCAGCCCTTTCAACAAACCTCTCTGCCATCTGCTTGAATGACATCCGCACCATGGGAGTGACAGGAAATCCTTGTGTCGACTTCAATAACCTGTTGAAAGACTCTAACACGTTTGTAGTCAGAATTCCCCATCTTATTCCACCATCCACATGCAAAGTCCATATTTCAGGCTTATGTTGTAGTAACCAACGATAGGCTGCCTCGTGTTCCTGCCTGATAGATTCCATATGCCTCCGGGATTTATGCTCTTGGTGATCTGTTGCAGCCATCCTTATTAAATCATGCAGATCCTTATTGGGGTATGCCTTTTGAAAATTGGCCTTCAAGTGCCTCACACAGTAACGGTGGTAGGCATACGGTTCCTGTCATGCACACAAATTCTCTACAGAATTTAAAATACCACCATGCCGATCAGATATTAGACAAATACCTTAACGCTGTTTGACAACATGCTCTTTCAAGTGGTTTAAAAACAGCGTCTACGTCTCTTGGCTTTCATTGGAACAAATAGAAAAAGCTAGAGGAAATATTTTTCCATTAACATCTACGGCAACGGCGATCAACAACTTAATATCATATTTTCCATATATATGAGTGCCGTCTATGGATATTACTGATCGGCAATGCAGAAAACAATCAATTGCTGGTTTAAATGCCCAGAACACGTATTTAAATATATACTTTAGTGTTCCCTCACTCCGCTCAAGCTTCCATTTAACAACAGTCCCGGGGTTAAAGTGTTGCACTGCGGCCATGTACCTGGGTAGAGCTGCAAATGACTTATCCCAGTTACCATAAATAATTTCAAACGCACGTTTGCGCCCGAGAAATGCCTTTCTTTTGGTAATGGTACAGCCATACTCCTGGTGGACGGATGTAATGCACTCTTTGATCTTGTACCTTATGGACGCTTCAATGTGTGGAATCAGGACAAGAGAAATCAAGTCAACATCCAAGTTGTAGTGATTCCCATTGAATGTGTTTATTTCACAAGTGTGGGTGGAAATGTATTTACCCACTTTCCACAGACCTGTGTTCTTCTTGCTCTCACGCAGCATCCAATGACAACCTGTAAACCATCTACGACGCTTTGTATACCTCCGGATGACTCCCATACCGTCATCTCACGACACTCTCTTATACAATACATTTTTACCGCCCTACTTATGCGCATTTTATCAAGAAAAAGCATGCCCTTTTCCAGCACCGTTGGTCTAGACTCATCCCACGTTACTGCCCGAATTTCGTCAAAATCCCTTGTGAGGGCATCCACATCCGGCATATTGGGCAAATGGTCAAGGTAGGGAAGCTCCCTTGAATGAAACGACACTTGAAACTCGTACACTCTTGCTCTAATGGGGGTGGAGCATTCTCTTCCTCCTCTTGCTCTTCCTCTTCATCACCACCCTTATCTGGGATCGGTGTGTCATTTCCGGGCTCATCGGCATTATTGTCATAATCATTGTTCTCTTCCTGACGTTGTGCATCTGCCAGATCCCAATTAAATATGTCGTCTTCGGGAAATTGAGTCAGGACAGGTGGTTTAACTTGCTCGTTTTCACTGCACAAACAACAATATAAAAAGCTACTCAAATTGATAAATACTTTACATTTAGCTATATCACTTCACTTACAAGTCGTAATGTGTTGACATTCCATGATGGACATTATCCTGTTGGTGATGGTTCCCGGATGGACCACCATGATCCAGCACACCAGAACTACGCATATTCCAACTGGACGTGGGTTCATAACTTGCAAAATTCATATATGGCTGGTACTCCCTGTGGAATATATGAGTGTTAATACAAATTCAATACAACGAAAATAAATATCGTAACACAAAGGAAAGTTGAAGTCTACCACTCGTCTTGTGGATTATGTAAAATAGGAGAGAAATTATTTCCTCGCTCCTCATTCACCCGTGGAGATAAGCTTAAATCAGGCCAAACTCTTTCAACCAGAACCTGTTCGGCAAAAACTGCTCTAGAATAACCACCTGATGGCTGAGGGTTATCCCTGCTTTGCGCAACCTCATTATTGCGAACGTCTTCAACCTTGACGTACATTTCCAACATTTTTATCACAAGAAATTTTCGGTATTCATCCGGAGTCGTCAAAAAAATACTCAAATTTTCATCATCCTCGATGTTAAACTCAGTGTAACAAGCAACCTCTTGCGGAGTGACAGAATACAGATATCTTCCAGTTACTTTAAGTTTCACTGAACATTTTCTCACACTCATTTTTTTACAGAACAACGATATCAATGTATCGTACCCCATTGTAAGTGGCAACTTAACATGACACTGTTGAGATAAACTATAACTCACAGAGTTATTCGCCACCACAAACTCATCCCTCTCCCCCAATATAATGAAACCCTTACTTTTTGCTCCTCAGACATATCACAAATGCTTGAGAATTTAACAAGAAGAAAAAATTTAACAGGAGTTAGGAATATTTTTTAATGGATTTTTGTAAAATTCTTAACGCCTTATAAGGTAATACCCAGCTCGGGGGTTGAATTTTTTGAGGTATAGCGCCATTTTAAAGGGCGCTATACCCATTTGAATTATTGTTATGTCAGTTAAACACAGAAGAGTTATTGGTGATGCCCACAAATTATGTTTAGTGCCCTTTATAAATGCGTTATACTTGTCAGTCTTGTCAAAGTCAGATATATCGCCTTTAAGAAAAGCGTTTTATATATAACGCTCTTTTAAAGAGCAGTATATCTTAACGTCCAAGGCAGACATTAAAGTATAGCGCTTTTTAAAAAAGCGTTACATATAAAAAGATTACAAATTTTTTTCTTGGGTCAGAAAAAACCACACTTTAATTGTGGACTTCCCATGCAAGTTCTCCTTGTTCTGCGATGGTTTATCAGGAACTTCTCCTGCCACTTTCGTGAATAACTGCAGCACGAGATGAATGGAAATGGAAATGGAATACTCTTGTTAAAGACTTGAGTTTAATAAGTTTCTGAATTTTGATAAATAGGGAAAAATAGGGATTACTCTATGCTGCAAAAGAATAATGACATGACAAGAAAAAGAAGAGAGTAAAGAAAAGAAATAAGGGGAAAGATTTGTTGTGAACTGAACCCGAGAGGGAACAAATACACACACGGCTCGAGAAATGCCAGACAGCATAACGTACCCAAATATTGGGAATTGCGCGCGATCATTCCTTTTCTCTATCCATAGGTTAAAGGCCATGTACTTGCTCTATTCAATTTAATCGAGCCACAAAGTTGTATCAAGCCAGATTAAAAAGTTTTTAGAAAAATGGTTAAAGACCATATTCATTTAAATTTGCGAAAAAGGCCCATAAATAGTGTATGAATAATAATGCTTGCCTACCGCAAACATTAATTAGGGTTTATAACCCTTGACGACTTTGGGAGTTTGACCCTTCGGTTGATAACTAGGCGGTTGTTTACCCTTAAAACAAATAATAATTAAATTTGTATGCGATTTAAAGAATATGTAAATTAATTCAACACAAATAATTTAGAATGTTAGATAAACGAATTAAAGATGAAATAAATAATCAAATCAATTGTGTTGTTACATCGAGGCTCGGATTTAAGCTGTAGCTTTGCTCTCGAACGGGCCCTTAAGTCGAAGCCAATTGTGCATGAAGAACAACAATAAAATAAGAACTTTGTAGTAGCTAGAAAGGAGAACTTTGTATTCTTTGGTTTGCGTGTTACAATGTGTGTTATCAAAGAAAAACTTTCTCTTTATATAGTAGGGAGTTTCAACTCTAGTATAAATCTAAAAAAGGTAAAAATTCTCCTCTCTCGTTAATTACTGATCGCCATCGAGCGAGATCCGCGTCGTGGTATCCGGTTGGTTCCACGGCCCTCTATCTGTCACCTTCAACCATTCATGCGCTTCCCAAAGTCTCAAAACTCGTCTAGGGTCCGGGGTGCGTCATCTTATCAGGTTCGATGGCATGCACTCTATTCGGGCTTCGACACAAGAAGTTCCCAGCTTCGATTGCGATCCCAAGTAGTCATGTTCTTGCTTCGTTTGACCCACGGGGAAATCGGGGTGTGTGTTAGCCCCGGTTTCACCCGTATACAGATATTTCCCTCGTTTTCCAAAGAGTAGGTTTGCCAAAACGATGAGAAACGATAGATGAATCGTGGTTCCTTCCTTCGTACGTTACAATCGGGATGATGGATAAGCCGAAACGTCCCATCAGTCGCGTCGTTCTGACTTCGAACACGTGTCGATCATCGGCCGGTTTTCTTCGAATGTGAAACGTTGCATATTTATTACATTTTCCCCTATAAAGCATCGACCTTCTATACTTCTTTCGCTTTCCAATCCTAGCTTTTACCTTTGAATTCCAGCTTTCAACTTTTTCAATCTTCATACCTTCATCTCTGATCTTCAAATCTTCATATTTGTTCTTAAATTTCTAACCTAGATCTTCATTCTATCTTCCAACCTTCATATTATGTTTCTACAAACCTTCATACTTTTCCTTCGAATATTCATACATCCCTTCAAATCTTCATATTCTCTCAGATCATGATGGCTAAAACTTCCAAGTCAGTTCCTCATCAGGCTGCCCCTTCATCTACCCACCCGACCATAGATGTTGAGGTGGCTTCTCCCGAGGTGCCTCATGGTCCCCTCATGAAAAGGTTCATACCCGGGGGCTGCTCTATCGGGGATGATTTCAAGGTCGAGAAGCCCTATAGCCAACAAGACAGGGGTGAGGGAGCATCTAGATACATATGTTCTATCACCGAAGAAACCTTACCCGTAGTCCGAGCAGACTGTAAGTGGGAGGGTAAAGACGTGGTTGTCCATGGGCCCGATGATGATATAACCACTCACGTGAAAGGGTATCTGAATGCTTACACTTACCCCTTTATGCTTGCCCCTGTGGATCCTGTAATTCTTTATTTCTGCATGAGATACAAGGTGTGCCTTGGGAAAATCCACTCATCCTTCTGGAGGATCGTGATCCTCTTGTGCTACTTCGTAAACAACACTGAGTCTCTCCAGTTCACTCTCGACCACCTACTCCGCTTATAAAGTCCCCAAATTTTCTGAGGAGAACTGATCAAGCTCGTCCGCCGAGCAAGCAAGGCTCATTTCTCAAGCATTGAGGAGGACCGAGACCGAGGTTGGTAGGGGCGGTTTGTTCGAGTGAAGATCGAAGACCTGATTCCCTTTGAATTTTTATCGTTCCCTGAGGAGTGGTACGCATATCGTAAGTACTGTCTTTCTTGGGTATTCCTCCCCTTCTGTTTCTATTTTCTTATCGCTTGTGTTTGTGGTCGTGTATCCATTGCCCGAATTCTAGATGCAATCACCCGATTCAAGGAGTGGATCAAGGGGATTTGTAAGCAGATGCCTTACTCCGAGCACGCATGGCGCAAGCTCTCGAAAGTCAGATGGGTGGCCCGTTCTCATGGTGAGGTTCTTTCTCTAAATTCTTACCATCACGCTTTTAACTTTCATAGTGTTAACTTCTCCTTTTTTCTTGCAGGTCTGCCTAAGACTACTGAACTTAGGTCGCTCGATGAGGACAAGGATTCGTCTTTTCCTGTTGAGACCTCCGTTTCGGGACAACCCAAGGCTGCCGCGAAAGAGGAGACGAAGAAAAAGAGAATGTTATCGGGTTCCTCGGGCCCCGAGGGGAAGAGGAAAAAAAGGGCGGCCACCCGAGCTCGAAAGCCCAAGAAGAATACCTAGTCCGGGGCACCGGACCCTAGCTATCTCTACCAGCTTAGGGATGAGCCCGAAGAAGACGACATCTCCGTCGCCCATGGATTGATTCCCACTAGGGAGCATGCGACCACCGATAAATGGGGCCATGTCCCCTTCAGGCTCAGGAACTTGAGGGGGAGATAGAGGTTGTGACCTTCCAGGAAACTGCTCCCGTTCCTAAGGAGGCGACCGGTGTCATAGACATCATAGAAACACCCTCCTATATCGAGACCATGCTCCAGGAGGCCCAAGCGGGCAAAGAAAAATCAAGTGATGGAATGTAGGGTTCATATGACCCCATCAACTCCTTTTTCGATAGTATGGACATGTCTATATTGGAGGGCTTTTTCGGGTTGCACAAGCTGGAGATCCCAAAGAAGGACGTGCCCTCAGGAACTGGCGGGCCGAGTTTAAGCCCAAAATTGGTGAAGCAATTTCCCGCACATAGCGTGGACCTCAGGTGTAAGAGCGCAGTCATTCTTACGGTCCCGGAGGATGCTCGAGTCCCATCCGCTCCGGTGGGCATAGCCAGCTATCTCTGATGCCTGGTGACTGAGTAGGACCAAGCAAATATGAACGAGGTGGGCACGTCAAGTCTTTTCAACGAGGTGCAGCAGGCGTTGAACCTGGCAAGACATCAACACTTTTACATCCCCTTGTGAATTCCACTTAAGTTTTGATGTCTCTTACTGTTTTCGTTGTTTTTCATGCCTCAGTGCTTCACCATGAGAGCTTCCTCCGGTATCGCTTAGAAATTATCTAGCTCGAGTTCGAGCTCAAAGAGCAAGTTCGGAAGATGGACATTTACATGCTTCTTAGTGAGAAACAGGACAAGGCCATCAAAGACCTCATGGCCGAGCTGGACAAGTCTTAGAAGGAAGCCTCGACCCTAATGCGGGAGCATGCCGACCTTGTTGAAAAGGTAGAGGTCTTTGAAGCTAAAAACGAAAAGCTAGTCATGGTGACTAACAACATAACCTCGAAGGTCCAACAAAAGATCGACCTGATCGACCAGCTCAGAGCCGAGATGAACGAGGTAAAGTCGATGGCTGAAGGGTGGAAAGGCAGAATGGACCTGCTGGCTTCGGAGAAGGAATCTGCGAAGGCAGAGCTGGCATCGGTTGAGAACCAACTCCGGGTGGCAAAGAACAAAGTTGATAAATGGTCTCAGCTGAATGATGATCTTCGAGCACATTTGAGCTCGGTCGTCATAGAATGGGATGTCCTTGATAGAGAACATGAGGCACTAAAGTCCAAAATTGGACACAACCTCCTCTGATGCCGAAGAAATGGTGGCTCTATACGAGGCCGATGTGGAGGAAGCCGAGACCCGCCTAAAGATAAAGGTTAAATATGTGAAGCGGCTATCCCGAAAAGTGACCCTCGAAGATATCCATGCCCGAGGCTTCGATCTTTTGGCCGAGATCCAGGAAGTCAGAAATCTCGAGGCCGAGGCAAAGGAGATCTATGAGCCTAAGGGTGCCGAAGGCTCCAAGGGATTGGAGGGCTCCGACGATTTTGGCGACGAGTCGGGCCCTGGTGAAGACCAGGCGTAGATGCCTTAGTACTTTTTCAGTTTTTGTTTTTCCTTATGTATATATATTTTTTTATTTTGAGGCCGTTTATATTAGGCCTTTGTAAATATATTTCGGAATATATATGAAATTTTTCCTTTCTGGCAATATCGTGTCTTTATTTTTCCAGCATCTTTTTATAATTTCTATGTAATGTCTTTGATGCTTTAGCATAGAATCAAATGTATTTATGGGGCATTCATTTTTCGTAGGTCCGAACAGAGCCGGCCTGCGATGCAACTTTGTTTGCTTGCCGCTTTGAAACCTTGGTGTGACCGAAAAATTTTCGAGATGCTTAAGTTTTTTTATACTATAATAAAACCCTAGGGCTTCGGCTTCGTAGAATAATAAAATCGGGGTGGCCCCGGTACTAGATTTTGACGTCGTAAGGTACACCCATAAGACTTCAGGCAGGATATCCTCCATTTCCTTTTCGCACCGATCAATCTCTTTTTCAAGTTTTGAAGTATGCTCTTGTTCATTGATTCTGCCTGTCTGTTCCCACTAAGGTGATAAGGTGTTGATAATAGCATATTCTTGATCTTGTGATCTTCAAAAATTTACTTACCTTTCTACCGATGAATTATTTTCCATTTTCGCAAAACGACCTCGGTCGGTATCCCGAATCGACATATTATGTGGTCCTACACGAAGTCAATGACTTCTTTCTCCCGGAACTTTTCAAATGCTCGAGCCTCGACCCATTTGGAAAAATAATCGGTCAAATAGTATGAATTGTTCTTTACCGGGTGCCCACGGTAGGGGTCCGACAATGTCCATTCCCCATTTCATAAATGGCCACGGGGACAAAACTGAATGAAGCGTTTCCCCCGGTCGATGGATCATAGAAGCATGTCTCTGGCAGTCATCGCATTTCTGTACGAAATTCTTCACATCTTTTTCCATCTCGATCTAGTAATAACCGACCTTAATCAGTTTTCGAACCAAAGATTTTGCCCCTTAATGGTTTTGGTAGGTATCCTCGTGAACTTCTCTCAGGGCATATTCGGTCTCTCCGGTCCTAAACACCTGTATAGCGGTTTGTCAAAAGTTCTCCTAAATAATGCCCCTTCGACCAAGCTAAATCTAGCAACTTGGCACGTAGGGCTCTCGATTATTTGGGATCCGAAGGATATTTTTCGGTCTTCAAGTAATCAATATACATATTCCTCCAATCCCAATTTAAACTTGTCGAGATTACTTCGGCGTGGCCCTCTTCTATCACCGATTTCATGAGCTTCACCACCATTCGCGAACTGAATTCATCATTATCAACCGACGACCCCAAGTTAGCCAGAGCATCAGCGTTGCTGTTCTGATCTCGGGGTACGTGTTGCAGGGTCCATTCCCTGAATTGATGCAGTGTTACCTACAATTATC
This sequence comes from Nicotiana paniculata, assembly GCA_005239505.1. Lineage (NCBI taxonomy): Eukaryota > Viridiplantae > Streptophyta > Magnoliopsida > Solanales > Solanaceae > Nicotiana > Nicotiana paniculata. The sequence continues at coordinate 65,843 of ML305010.1, forward strand.
CAAGTACCTTCGCATCCGTTCTTCTTTTGCTTCGAACATTTTATTGACTTGGTTTACCACGAGAAGGGAGCCGTATTTGGCTTCGATCACCTCGGCCCCAAGGATTTTATCCAATTCTAGACCTGCAATCTTGACCTCGTACTCGACCTCATTGTTAGTCAATTTAAAAATTCTAATAGATTGCCTAATTATGTTTCCAGTGGGCGGTTTTAGCATGATGTCCAGCCCAGACCCTTTCGCAGTCGAGGCCCTGTCCGTAGTAAGGGTCCAAATTCTCGAAGTGGTCCCAGAGGACAACAACAATCCCCCCTCGACTTCAGGCATTAAGCCCGGCGTAAAGTGGCCAAATCTGAGATTTTATGGAGGTTCGGGGTCGATACTCGATATCGTACCCACTTATTTCAACGGCCCATTTAACCAATCGGCCCGAGAGAGTTCCTCATCGTGTAAAAAGTTATGACACATATTGGGTGGCATTAAAAGTATGACTTTATCTTTGTGGAAGTGCTTCGCAAAGCGAGCGCTAATTTTTTCAAGTGAGGGTACCTTGTTTCGACCTAGTTTAGGTTTCTACTAGCAAAGTAAATAGGAAACTACATACCTTATTTCTCCTGAACTAAAACTCCACTTACCGCCACCTCGGAAAATTCTAAGTAAGGGTACAGTTGTTCGTCTGCCTTCGGAATGTGGAGCATGGGTGGACTTGATAGGTACCGTTTGAGTTCTTCCAAAGCTTGTTGGTCATCAGGGGTTTAGGAAAAGCTATTCTTCTTCTTTAACAATGAGAAGAACTAATGGATTTTGTCCGAGTACCTCGATATGAACCGGCCTAGGCGGCTATACGCCAGGTCAGCCTCTGAACGACCTTGATGTTATCCACCACGGTAACGTCCTCTACGGCTTTGATTTTGTCGGGATTGATTTCAATCCCTAGATTGGATACCATGAAACCAAAAAAATTTCCCGATACGACCCTGAATGTGCACTTCTCTAGGTTCAACTTCATATTGTATTTGTTCAATAAGTTGAAGGTCTCCTGCAAAATGTTTCAAATGATCCTCTGCTCGCAGGGGCTTGACTAATATGTCGTTAATATAAACTTCCATTGATTTTCCTATCTACCCTTCTAACATCCGATTTATTAGGCGTTGATAGGTGGCACTGACATTCTTTAATCCGAACGACATTACGTTATAGCAGTAGGTGTCGAATTTAGTGATAAAAGAAATTTTTTCTTGATCCGAATTTGGTTGTACCCAGAATAGGAATTGAGAAAGCTAAGTATCCCATGCCCGACCGTCGCGTCGCTCATCCGATCGATGTTAGGCAAAGGAAAATAATCCTTAGGGAATGCCTTGTTTAGATCCTTGTAATCAACACATGTCTTAGCTTATTCCCTTTTTTTAGGCCCTACCACTATGAACTTCCCGGATAGACCCTATTTTACGGAGTTTAGAGACCTCATCCTTGATGAATGCATGCTTGACCTCAAACGGTGGTCTCATCTTCTGTTTGACCAGATGGAACTTCAGGTTGAAACTTAGTTTATGAGTGGTTACTTCCGATGGGATCCATGTCATGTCAACATGGGACCAAGCGAAACAATCTATGTTATCTTTATGAATTTCAATGAGTTTTTTCCTGAGCTCAGGAGTTAACCCGTGCCCAGCTATACCTTTCAATCTTGTAGGTGTTCGATCAATATGACTTGATCTAACTCCTACACCGTCGATTTGGTGGCATAGATATCATCAGGAGCTATGAATTATCTCAGAACTTAGTAATCATCCTCCTCGTCTACTCCTCGCTCTTTCGGTTTGGTTAGAACCGGCAACGGTGATTGCTATTTAATTTATTCCTTCCTAGTCGGCTCCGCATTCCTTGATGTCGAAACCACATGCACCGGAATTACCACTTAGACTTCGAACATTTCCTTTGCGCCCGACTGCTCTCTGTAGACCGTCTTAATTTCTCCCGGTGTAGGGAAATTCAGTGCCTGGTGTAAGGTTGAGGGTACCACCCTCCTGTTATGAACTCATGGCCTTCCGAATATGGCGATGTACCCCATGTCCCCTTCGATCACGTTGAATTTTGTCATTTGGATCGTCTCGATGGTGTTCACTAGCAGGGTTATCTCTCCTTTAGTGGTTTCGCATTCCATGTTAAATTCGTTCAACACCCGGACCGCCATCACTATTTTGTCTTGTAACCCCAACTTCTCTACGACCCTCGATCTGATGATGTTGGCGGAGCCACCTGGATCAATCAATACACATTTAAATTGAGATTTATTGATAAGCATGGATATTACCGGCGCATTATTATGTGGTTGTACGATGCCCTCAGCATCCTCATCGCTGAACGAAATGGTTCCCTCCGAGACATAATCTCGTGTGCATTTTTCCCTTGTGATAGATACTTAAGTGCACTATGTTAGTCCTTGAGGGATATCAACCTCTCCAATGATCATGTTGATGACGTGTTGAGGCTCCTCTTGTTCGGCCTGTTTGTTGGCGCCCTTGTTCCTGAAATTTTTTTTGGCTCGATCGCTTAGAAATTCTTAAAGGTGCCAGTTATTAAACAACCGCGCAACTTCTTCTCTTAACTTCCAGCAATCCTCGATCATGTGTCGTGTGTGTCATGATACTTATAAATCAAGCTAGGATCTCTTTGTGTTAGGTTGGATTGCAACTGTTGGGGCCACTTGGTTTCCTTGATACGCCCGATGGCAGATACGATATTGGCCACATCGACGTTGAAGTTCTATTCTAACAATCTTGATGCTTCTCTTCCCCCCCCCCACCGAGCGCCCTGTCGAAACTATTTTTTCTCATCAGACCTCAGCTTCTAGACCCTTGATCGTCTCTTTTCATTATTTGTGGGCTGACGCTCGGACCTATTTCCCCTTTAGTCTGCATTGTATGGTTAGTATCGATCTCGGACCGGTAGCTCAAGATCAAAGGATCTCTTAGACCTGTCGTCAGCCCTAATGGGGTAAACAGATCCAGAAGGGGCTCCGAATTGGTCGTCCTCGATTCTAATCTTTGACTTGTACCTGTTGTGGACGTCGGCCCAAGTTACCGTCGAGTAATGTACTAGGTTTTGTTTTAGCTGCTGTAAAGCCAAGGAGCTTTTGGGTTTAAGTTAGGTAAACGCCTAAACAACCCAATCATCCTCGACCGGAGGCAGGTCCATCCGTTCCATCTGGATCCTCGATACGAATTCCCTGAGCATTTCGTTGTCTCTTTGTTTAGCCTTGAAAAGATCCTACTTTCTGGTCTCGACCTTGATGGCCCTGACATGGGCCTTCACGAAAGCATCTACAAGCATAGGAAACGAGTGAATGAAATTTTGGGGGTAAGTTGTGCTACCATATCAATGCCCATTTGTACAAAGTTTCCCCGAACTTGTTTTGTAACACTGATTCGATTTAATGATCTTCCAAGTTGTTCCCTTTGATTGCGCATGTATAGGAGGTCACATGCTCATTTGGGTCCGTGGTTCCGTTATCTTTTGGAATGTCGGCGTACGAAACCTTTTAGGTACCGACTTTAGTGCCGCGCTCGGTGGAAAAGGCTTTTGGATAAACTTCTTAGAGCCTGGCCCCTTCAATATTGTGCGTGCTCCCGGGATTTGGTCGACCCTGAAATTGTATGTTTCCACCTTATTATCGTTGGCCTCAATTTTCCTTTCACCTGATACCACCTGCTTTGTTAATGCTTCAAGAATTCTCATTACTTCGGGACTGACCCCGCACTCAGCTTCACCTGGTCTCTCGGTGATCTGCTCATTTCTACGGATGTTCTCCCGGGATGATTCGGGCTCAACTCTGTTGGGGGCGTGGCTTTGGTTTTGCAGCTTCATTATCACCGCCTTTTGATCCTGCAACATTTTGAAGATTAACTGTAGTCTAGCCCAATCACCTTCGCCTTCGGGTGCTTCTCGAGTCGTTGGTCGAGGTCCTCTACGGATGCTGTTTTCGGGATTAGTTGGCTGGTTGACGTTGATGGCCACCTGTGAGTTAGCACCGACCGGGTCGGAAACTGGGACTCCATTGGGATCAGCAAGAGGCACCTCGTTGCTAGGCACCATATTGTTGTTTTCGCCATGATGGCCAGACTCAGTGTCAACGTTCAAGTGCGCAGACTGAGAATTTGGCATTTTCTAAACTAACCTGAATTAAGACTTTAAAGAACAAGTGTAAAATAGGGTGTGTTATGGAGATTTGTATCAAATCATCATTATTATCCTTAGACCCACGGTGGGCGCCAAACTGTTTACTCTTAAAATGGATAACAATTAAATTTTTACACGGTTTTTAGAATATGTGGATAGATTCAACACAAATAATCAAGAATATTAGATAAACGAGTAAAAGATGAAGTAAATAATCAAACCAATTGCGACGTTACAGCGAGGCTCGGATTTAAGCTGAACAGTAGCTTTGCTCTAGATTGGACCCTTAAACCGAAGCCAATTGTGTATGAAGAACAACAATAAAATAAGAACTTTGCATTAGTTAGAAAGTAGAAAAATGAACTTGTATTCCTTGGTTTGCATGTTACAGTGTGTGTTACCAAAGAAAAACTTTCCCTTTATATAGTAGGGAGTTTCACCCCTAGTATAAGTCTTAAAAAGGTAAAAATTCTCCTCTCTCGTTAATTACTGATCTGCAACGCCATTGAGCGGGATCTATGCCATGATATATGGCTGGTTCCATGGCCCTCTATCTGTCGCTTTCAACCGTTCATGCGCTTCCTGAAGTCTCAAAACTCGTCCCGGATCTGAGGTGAGTCGTTTTATCAGGTCTGATGACGAGGACTCCTTTCCGGACTCGACACAAGTAGTTCCCAACTTCGATTTTGATGCCATATATTCATACTCTTGCTTCATTTGACCCACCAGAAAATTGGGGCGTGTGTTAGCACCTGTTTCACCCGTATACTTAGGTAACACACCTTAGGAGCTGATGACCCTTCTATCTACACACCAGGATTTTTTTAATCAATACTACTTATTTAATTTTATGGACCACGGATTTGTAGCTCTGATTGGCTAAGAATGAGAAAGCATTACTACAAAAGTAAAGAACAACAGTTTTGTAATTCTAGTTACTATTCAAATCTAATAATTTTGATAACAACATCAAATAGAGTTTCGAGGTATGAAGTTTAATGCATTGAACATTTTACCGTATTAATTTCGCATACGAGAGTCGTTTCTCAAGGATGTAAGGAAGAGTAACCCCAATAGCGGATAGAGCATATAAGCAACAAGTAATATCATATTCAACAGTTTTAAAATTATATATATATATACACGAACACGAACACACTCAAATGTTACAAAAATATTTTACTTTGTACCCATAATTTAGAAAATACATTGGGTTCAATAGTAAAAATTATATATGTCGTACCCATTAATTAAGATCCTTGATCCGCTTCTAAGTAACCTTTTATGAAATCTATGGCTTTCAAAATATATTGGAAGATCGGTAAGGAACAACGTATCAGGTTTTTAGAACTTTTGCTAGCTACATACTAAACCGCTATTCTTTTAGGAAAGACTTGTGGAGGAGGATAAGATGGTCCTCATAGAATTCTCCTTTAGTTGGCTACTGAGTTGGGGGTTGCTATAACGTATTATGAATAACTTAAGAAAGTTCAAAACTAACAAAGTCAGAAGGTTGAATGTCACATTCAGGTTTTGTGCTCTAGAAAGTCAATGAATCTATGAACAGACCTTGAACCCGACTTTGTGGCACGCGGACATCGGTTATACAGCTTTCATCTTAATGTCGTTCTCAAACTCCCACGTTCATTTAATTATAGCCATGCAACGTTGTTTAATTACAGATTAAACTATGAGCCTTTAATTTGGTTTAAAATTTATCATTTCAGCTGTAGTTTTGAGGAGACCCCTTATTGAGTAGTATGTTAATTCATTGCACAGTAGTTCATCCTTAATTAAGTTAAGTTGTTAGAGTCTTGATGAGTGATGAATTGACTAAAAGGCCTAAAAATATCACTCAACTTTCGCAAATGGTCTATTCATGTTATCCGTTAAAAAAAATCTTCATTTCATGCCACTGTTGTTACACCTTTAGTTCACCTATGCCATTATTGAACTAACATCACAATGTTTTTTTTAAGTGAGTGGCGTAAGTGAACCAAAGGTGTAAAGGCAGTGGCATGAAATAAGTATTTTTTTAACGGATGACATATATAGACCATTCCTGAAGTTGAGTAGTATTTTTAGGCCTTTTCCGATTTTTAACTGCATTTTTTTTGTGAAAGAGAAGAATATGTTAATTGAAGTTCTCAAATGAGGGAACTGTTCATAATTAAATTAAACAAAGTTATATTCTTACTATTGATAGATTTCTTTGTTTCTCACCTGCTCCTCCATTAGTACTAGCCTAATCTCAACCAATTGGGTAGCTAGATTATTAATATTCACTCTTCAATCAAAGAATAGTCCTACATTAAGAGTAGTAGCTAGTCCTAGTTTATTAAACGGATTCGACATTATAATTAGTTCTTAGAATCGAAGGAAGTGTTTATTATATGTTCAATGAAACCAATGAAAATGACATATATATGTCTTGGATTTATCTATCTTTCTAGTGTTTCAGATTCTGAAGTACCCTAGTTATGCTAGAACCTGGGGTTAATTTATTCTCTATTTCATAGAAGTTACTTATCTTTTTTTCTTATCACTTAAAAGTCACTCAACTTTACTTTTGTAATTTAAAAGTCATTTTGATTCAAAACCTACAAAATATCCTACTAAAAATATGACATGGCATTAAATTAATTAAAAATATAATAATAATGCCACATAAGCTTAAATGGACCATCCCCAATTCATTATTAAATGTTTTTACCTAAAAAGAGGAAATTCAAAAATTTGAGTTCTTTTTTAATTCTTTTCTTAAACCACTACATCCATCAAAACTTGATGATGTCTCTTTTCATTTTAGCCTACCTCAAATTAGTGCCTTATTTAGTGAAAATGTTTTGTCATGTATCATCCAACAATAATAGACTAGTTATTCACACACAACACGTTTACACAAAAGAAAATTATATGTAAAAATAAACAGTCGTTGTCATCTCCTTTTGCAATATTTTTTCCATTTCTTTTTCCTTTTCGATCTTGTTTAGGATCGGCCCCCTTATTATTAACAATGAATTTGCAGAGACATGCATTATGAAATAGCTCCTGACAACGCAGCAGAAGCTATAGAAATTATGAGTAGTTAACATAATAATGGTATGTAGCAAAAGCTATTTTTTTGTTTTATATTGTGAGATCACCAATGATAGTCTAAAATCGAGCCCGTTTGGACATAAGAATTTTTTCATTTTTTTCGAAAATATTTTACTTTTTTTCGAAATCAGTGATTGACTATAAAATTTTCAATTTTTATTTGAAGATAAATTTTAATATTTTTCTAAAATTTGAAAAACTCCAAAAAACTATTTTTAAAATTTTCACTCAAATCACTCATAAAAATTCAAAAACAACCCAAAATTATTTTGATGTCCAAACACAACTTAAATTTTTAAATATCATTTCACTTGAAAATTTTTTTTACTTCTTTTGAAATTTTACAATTCTTAGGTCCAAACAACCACTACGAGCCCGTTTGGACATAAGAAAAATTTCCTTTTTTCCAAAAAAAAAATTATTTTTTTTGCGGAATCAGTGTTTGTTCATAAAATTTTTAATTTTCAGTTGAAGATGCATTTTGAAATTTTTCGAAAATTTGAATGGAGTTTTTCAAAATTTTCACTCACAAAACTTCAAAAATAACCAAAATTATATTCATATCCAAACACAACTTTAAATTTTAAATATCTTTTTTACTTGTAAAATTTTTCCCCGTATTTTAGAATTTTACAATTCTTATGTCCAAATGCCCATTAAGATTCGAGAAATATCAATGACCTACTAGAAATAAAGGAAAGGGCCAAAAATCATTTAAAAGGATTGAACGTTGGCACTAAGTACTAAGAATGAAACTTCCACATTATCAATTATTTAAATAATAGAAGGTATCGCAACTTGTCCCAACTGATTTCCGTGTAAATGTAAAGGAACCTTATCCTTATTCGAAATAATTAATTTAATACAATAATTAGCTGCACCAATAATTTTACCTAAACCTAAGATCGAGTATTTGAATCCTTAGGGTTGAAAATCACATGGCAAAAGCTGACCCAACTTCTCTTAGATTCTCTCCTATGAAGCAATTAACGACTACGTTACACATGGCTACATTGTAGTACTACTATATTTATTGAGAATGATAATTTACACACCTCCACACTTATTTGAAAACTCTACAAAATCTTTTATTTGTTTTTGAAAATTTTTAAGCAAAAAATTGTAAAATGAGATGCTTCTTAACCGTATATTTATAATCCTCTGTTTCAATTTACGTGAACTTATTTCCTTTTCAGTCAGTGCCAAAAAAAATAACCTTTTTTTTATATAGAAATAATTTACCTTTGTACAATAATTTATAGCTAAATAAAATATATGTGTCTCATTTTACACCATAAATTTTAAAATCTTCTCTCTTTTTAAATTTTGTATCCAATCAAATAAATTCACATAAATCGAAGAGAATAGTAACTATTGATGGGTCTAACTAAAACCTTTAATCTTACTCATTCTGCAAATTATTAGTACTACTATTAATAAGCAGAATCTTCGTGCTGGGGAAGTTAATTATTCCATTAAGAAATAACAATTCCAATATTATTTTTTTAACTTGCAGGATGTCATATCAATATTTTTTAGAGGCAATCTCCCTCCCAGTTAATCCAATCTCTTTTCTCATTGTAAATAAATGCTACATTTATTCTTCGTTAAATCATACTTCACTTTTACTTGGTATGTATATAAAAAAATAAATTTTCATTTTTACTTGTCACTTTACGCATATTAATAGAAGACAAATTTTATTTTTCTGTTATACCCACAATATTTATTACTCATTTTATATCATTTTCTCAAATTCAATAAAATATGCATCAATTAATATATGTATCATGGTAAATTATGCACTTCGTGTATTATTTTTTAAATGACATGAAAAGTTAAAACGCGCCAAGTAAAAGTAAACGGAGGGAGTACTGTAGTATTATTTGAAAAATCAAATATTTTTTTCACTTTCCCGAAAAAGATTGGTGCTAACCATCACTATAAACAACTTGGTTAAAGAGCTAACTAGTAAAGTAAGAGCATGTAATTGAAAAAAAAAAATACACAGAATACATAATACAAGACGCAAAATGACAAATCCAAAGAAATCATAAAAGAGACAAAAGAAGGAAATAACTTCTCGTAAGGAAATCATAATTATAAAACTTGATTTATGTTAGTTTCATATTTTTTTTAATTAAATATTAAAAGACAGTTGCTAAAAATTAGAGTAAATGGTTTAAGCAGTCCGTAAAACTTTTTGGGACAAGAAATAATATGCCAATTTTGCTTAATACTATATAATAAGGCACATTCTGTTAATATTCTTACAACGATTCCGAGTACATGTCACGAATCCTAGGTGCAAGTGGTGGTATACAAATATCATTAGATACTATTCCAATCTAACAAAATTAGAAATGATTGGGGAAAAAAAGGGGAGTTGGGGGGGGGGGGGGGGGGGGGGGGGGGGCCTATTGAGTATTTGTCAATTGTAAATTGTATGTACGTGTAGAGATACTACTATTCATAGGGCCCGGCGAGGTTCCGTATTTGTTTAATCACTATTGTCGTAAGTATATGTCAACAGTATGAGTATTTTCAAAGTACCTCGATGCCCTCACTCTTACTGTACAAGTCAACCCCCATCCCTTTCAACAGATACCCATCCAACAAAGTAAAACAAGTATTTCTCCGTCTCAAATTTTTTTTCTTCCCGGAAATTTTTAAAAGATGGAATTTTCAATATGTCATCAGATTTGTGTAGAAATACAGCCTATACTGCGTCAGATTTATAGGGTAGATTATGAGGCACGTGAACTCATAATCTTTTCGTTAAATTAAGTATTATATATATTTTTTCAAGAATTGGCTAATATTATCTATTGACACATATGCTCCAAAAAAGTTGAATGGTGCATGTTTACCCTTAAAATTGGATTACAATTAAATTTATAAGTGATTTTATGGATATGTGATTTCACTTGGCACAAATTGATGAATATGAGAATCACAATTAATGCTAGAAATTGGCTATGAAATAAAGCAAACCGATGTGAGATGCAGTTTGACCCTCGAGCTTGATCGCCCTCGAACCAAATGAATGTATAATTAAAAAAGATGAACTGAGCAGCAGAATAAGAGAGCTTAAGAGAGATAATGTATTGCATTGCTTTGTTATGCGTGAATGTGATGATTACAAATGATAAGAACTCTCCTTTATATATTAGAGAAATTCTACTTATGGTACAATTCTAAATACAGAAGGAAATCTCATGATTGGCTAAATAATCGTTCTTGATTTGATACGTGCCGAGATTTTCGCCACGATCCTTGCCCGATCATGGATATCTCGGCTTTCCGTTATTCGACTTAACAGGATTTCTTCGGTCTTGCTCGGTGCCTATCCTGTTTGGTCTCGTCCTCGACTGATCTCGGTCTCAACTGGTCCTCGGATTACGGGTTTGGTAATATATCCTCATGTCGCGATAAGACGTAATACGGGACCGATCCTCGTCCTACTATCCTGGTCTCGATTAATCATACAAAATCGGGTGAGCCCGATTTTGACCGTATACAGATAGTCCCCTCGTTTTTTGGAATGTAATGAAAAGAAACGAATTGAGTCTCCGAAATTCACCTCGATTTGTCATGACTTCAACACCATGAAATAAGCGACAGAGGTGGCCGAAACGTCCCGTCGGTACAGTTCCCCAGACATTTAATGTGCGTCGGTCGATGTTCGACCACTATCAGCTTTGAACCGTTGCCGTGAAACCAATAAATAGACCATTTCTCCATTCTTTAAAACTTTAGTTTCAATATCTTTCACTTTAATCTTCAAAGTTCTTTGCATTCTTCAAGCTTCCTATCTTCAGGTCTTTGAGTTCAATTATTTGTCCCTTTAAAACACCAAAAATTACAATCTCAATTCTTCTTTTCCCTCAAAAAGTAAATGGCAAAGACGTCAAAAACTGTTCCACAGAAAGAAACTGTTTTCTCATCTCGGTCGGCCGGCGAGAATACAACGCCTTGAGGAGTTTATCCCTGGGGGGGGGAGGGGGGGTGTCATCAGTTCCGACTTTAAAGTCGAGAAAACATCATCAGTTCCTGGTCGATGCGAACTGGTATCGAGATACATATGCTCGATATCCAAAATTTTTCTTGACCAAGTGAAGAAAGACTGCAACTGGGGAAACAAAGAGGTCGTGATACTGGCCTCAGAAGAAGCGATCACGACCCACGTGGAAGGGTTCTTGAGTGTTTACACTTATCCTTTCACATTGGGTCCTCTCGATCTGGTCATCATAGTCTTCTGCAAGAAGTATCATGTGACACTTGGCTAAATTCACCCCTCTTTTTGAAGGATTGTGATACTGCTTCGCTTTTTTGTGAGCAAAAGCGACGGGCTTCCTTTCACCCTTGATCATATGATAAGATTATATAGCCCTCGACTTATCGAGATGGGCTAATAAAACTCCAACATCGGGCCACCAAAGAACTCAACTCAAGTATTGACGAAGACAAAGACCGGAGTTGGATGGATCGATTTGTCCGAGTGAGGACCGCTCACTTAATTCCGACTGAGAGCATGACATTTCCCAAGAAATAGAATATGAAACGTAAGTATGACTCCGTTTTTAATTTATGTTTGTTACTTTTACTTCTTCATCTTCCCTTATCGATGTTTTTCCCGGTGTAACTGCTGCCTGGATGCTTGGTGCAAATCCTTATTTCGATAATTGGGTTAGGAACCTTGTCTCGACATTAACACATGTCGAGCGCGCATGGAGCGATTTATCAAAGGGCCTATGGGAGGCTAAAAATCATGATAAGCCTTGTTCCTGTCTTTAACGATTTGGTCATTATTAAAACACTATTCCGAGCTTACTCAGTTTCCTTCTTTGCAGGTCTCGGGAAATATGTGACGATGAGGCCCCAGTCTGGTGATGAAGAAGCCTCACCTGGTATCTCGAAGCAGGTGAAGGAGAGCAAAAGGAAGAGGGTCTCGACCTTCGAGGGTTAAGAGCCCAAAAATAGAGCGGCTCGTAAAGCCAAAAAGAACGTTATCCCCCTGTCTGTGGTGTCAACCCAACTTTTAAGGGAGGAAGACAAAGAAGAAGAAGAAGAAGAAGAAGAAGAAGAAAAAAGAGAGGATGATTTTGGGTTGGTGGACCGAGCACGAGCTAATACTGAGGCACAAAAGGCCACTGGACCGGTAGAAGCTGAAAATATTCTACCCCGACCTGATAGGGTCCAAGGGGAAGATTCGGCCGAAGTCCCCGAGCCGGCTAAAGTCGATGATGCCTCACCTCGGGGTGAGAAGGATGTCGAGGAGACGGAGGATGTAGCATGGAGGCTGGGCTCGAGGCTCCTCGAGACAGATGGAATGCCTCAAAAGATCCACTTGGGGCAATAGAAATCGCAGATTCCCCATCGTTTCCTTCATTCTCCGAGGAAATGATTCGGAAGGCTCGGGACATAAAGACTTCTCACGTAGAAGGAATCAATGGAGAGGAGGACCCTTTTCGTGGTTATTTTGCTGGGGTCGACAATGTCGTTGGTCTTAGCGACTTGAAGGTACCGAGGAAGATCTTGGGCGAAGCTTCCTCGAGTTTCAGACTGGCCAGCCAGTTTTCGGCCCCTAGTGCCGATCCCGGGTGCAAATAAACGATTATCGTCACGGTCCCAGAGGATGCACGGGTTTTTGCAGCCCTCGTCGGGGTGGCTAGTTACCTTCAGAGTTTGGTTATGGAGGATGACCAAGCTCTAATGGACGAGGTGGGAGCACCTTGTTTCTTTAACGAGGCCCAACAGACTTTGAACCGGGTAGGCCCCTACTCTCTTTGTCAATATCAATTTTCATACTTGAGTTTTTCTCTTCTCGTATAAGTGTTTCTTTTCTATTTTTAGAGGCCTCGGTGTTTCATCATGAATCTTTATTTCGATCTTGAGGGGAGTTGAGTCGATATGAGGCCGAAGTTCGAGGGCTTACTAAGGAGAAGGACGCCTTCAAGCTTCTCAGTGAGCAAAGAGAAGAGGAAGCAAAGGGCCTTCGTGCTGAGCTAGAAGTGGCTCAGAAAGAACAAACTGACCTGGCCGAGTAGGTAAAAAGAATCTTAGAAGTTAATGACACCGATTCGGGCGTGGTGGCTAACAGTTCAATCCCACAGGTCCAGCAAAATCTCGATATAATCGGGCAGCTTCGTAAGGAAGTGGATGCAGTGAAGGTGGAGACCATAACATGGAAGAAAAACATGGATCGACTTGCCTCAGAAAAGGAGGCTACCTGAGCTCAACTGTCCTCAACTAAAAGTCAACTCCAAAGTTTAAAAAAGAAGAACTTGGCGCAAGCCAAGAAAATTGAGGAGTTCCAGTCTCGGTTGGGTTCAGCAACTTCTGATCGAGAGAAGCTAGTCACATAAGGTTGTAATATGGGTCCGGGTTCTGACGGGCTTGGGTCAGGCGGTCCCGGACCAAACGATAACGGGACAAACGGTCCTAATGGGTGGAACCAGCCCACTGTGGGCCTAAGCCCACATGGGCCCGGGCTAAGTGGGTCGGTCCAATGGGCCTAAACGGGCCTAAACGATCCGAGCTATTTTTTTATTCTAGGAAATGCCTTATAATTTTTATTAATACGGCATTTAAAAAAATGATAATATCTTTCTTAGTCTTCCTCCCCCAAATGGAATGAGCACAACAAGGTACTAATTCCACCATTAAAAGGAAAAAAAACTAATCAACATGTACCAAAATACAAGTTACATATTATCTCTAACAAATTCATAAATCCTTCAAGGTTCGGAGGAATTTCCGTTAGTGGTGGCGGAAAAGAAGCTTGTTCATAACCGCTTCCGGGCGAAGCAACATCCTCCGCAAGTTCCTCTAGTTATTTCTTCATAAGCTTCATCTATCTCCGGTTGTGATTCAAGTAGTCCAAAATTTCTTCTTTCCGAACGGATCCAATCTCTGAAGAGTACTGATTTTTCCAAGCTGTCTCTCATAGACGCTCTATGATCACCGATTTGAAGTCTCACTTGACTGAAAGCGCTCTCTGATGCCACTGTTGAAGCTTGAATACTTAAAATATCTCGAGCCATCCTTGAAAGAACCGGATAGTGTTTTTCTTTGTCCTTCCACCANACGAGGTAGGAGTTGGAACATTTGGTCTAGCATGATCTAATGCAACTTGATAAGCATTATAAATTGTTTGAGCATTTATTTTAATTGAGGCTTTTTCATCTTTAAGCGTAGCATATTCCTCAGGTGAAAGTGGTAAAGCATTATAAATTTGAGTATACCAATATTGAGGACCTCCTAATTTCATGGTAGGATTTAACATGGCTGCAACACCATAAAGAGGGGGGATAAGCAAAAAATATTTTTTAAACTTATCTTTCATATCATCAATAGCACTTTGGTAAAACCCCACCCTCTGAAAATTGAGTAAATAATTCTGCAAGTGCTGAAATATAAACTAAACAGTTAGAAATAATAGCATAATATTGCCCAGATAATTTATTTGTAGCAACATGAAAATGTTCTAAAAATCTAGAAGAATTTTAACATTAGCCCAATCTTGATTTGTAAGGTGCTCATCATCATCATCAACACCACCACCAACACGAGCATTATATGTTGCGCTTATTGAGTTTCTATATTCATATGCAACAACTAAACTTTCATACAAGTAATTCCATCTAGTCAGACAAGGTTTAGGAGACTTTCTTTCTCTAAGGCCAAATTCATCATATTTTTTATATATTCTCTAACTCTACTTCTACGATTTGAATAAAAAAGCCAATGAAGAGCGAATTTAACCTTTGCAATTTCAGCATTTAAATTTTTCAGACCATCACCGACGATTAAATGGTAAATATGACAAACATATCTAACATGAAAAATATTACTAAATGCAGGACTTAGTGTAGTTGTAAGAAAGCCTATAGCATTAGTGTTACTAGAAGCATTATCCATTGAAACTGACATTATTTTATCTCTAATGCAAAAATATCTACAAATATCTGCAACTATCTTAGCAATAAACTTACCTGTGTGACTTGAAGTAATTATTCTATAAGCAATAATGCGCTTTTGCATTATCCATTCCTCATCAATCCAATGAGTGGTAACAATAAGATAATCACGGTCATTACTACTCCTACCAATATCAGTAGTAATAGAAACGCGATTACTAATATGAGTAAATAAATAGCGCAAATATTATTCATATTCATGTTTATATTTATAAATATCAGCCTTTACGGTTGTGCGAGGTCATCCTTTATAAGTAGGATTATAAATTCTTCTAATATAATGGACAAAGTGAGGGTTAGAGGGAAAGCTATATGGTAAGTACATAACAGTAACCATTTTTGCCAATTCTTCACGATCTTTATTTGGATCGTAATACAAAATGACACCGGTAACAGTGTTAATTCCCGGTTGAACTAGATTTGAACCGGTAATAGGGTTAACCTGAGTACCTATACTTGTCCCCTCTTGCGCAGCTTTCTTTTGAAGAAATCTAGCTTTATCATTAGGGTGTTTTATTATGTGTCTGGTCAAACTACCCATACCGCCACGGTCTCCGGTTAATTTATGAGACATCAAGATCCCATAAGTTTTACACTTAGCCTTATTTTGATCTCTTAGTTAAGTAAAAAAGTGTCAAACAAGAGATGTTTCGGACCGTTTAGAAGGTTTTCTATTAAAAGTAGGAGTTACTACAGGAGGATCAGCCGGGGCATCATTTGGATTATTATCAGTTTGGTTAGCAACAGGATTAGTACGTGTATCATCTAAATCTGGTTGCGTTTCATCTAAATCAACATTTTCCTCATCATTTTCATCGATAGTTGGATTACCATAAAAAGTATTCATATATTCATCATTTAATTGTGAACCTGGTGTAAGATCATGTATAAATTGACTATCGGTAAATTGAAAATAAGGGTTATCACTATCAAGAATAACAAGTGGAGGAGGACGGGTAACAGGACTGGGTCGGGGAGCCGGGGCCGGGGGAGTAGTAGTAGCTTGCCTACTAGATTCACCAATTTTAGACTTTCCCTTACCACCAAACATTTTTTTCAAATAAAAGTCCATATTAATTATAAGGAAACAAATTAAACAAACAAAACTATAATATTAAAGTTTAAGAGTTGAAATGAGTTTACCGAATTGATGAACAACTTCTTGAAAATTGTATAATGTTGAAGACTTGAATACTTCAATTCACCAACTTCACAATTTTTCACAAATTGCAATAATAAAGTAAGCAATTATAACAAAAAATTAGAGAGAGATTGATGATTTTGTGAGTAAAAATGAAAGAATGAGGGGGTATTTATAGTTGAGAATAGGAAAAAGTGTAATTATAAAAAGTTTGGGGTTAAAACAAAGTTTGGGGGCCAAATGATTATTTTTAAAAATGCCAAACGACTAAATTAAAGGGCCAACGACAAGATTTTAAAATTCTGACCGTTGGCCATTTTTTAAATAATGTTTTTTTAAAAGGAGCCGTTTGGCCCGGTTGAACCGGCCCAGACCCGCCTGACGATCCCGGGCTAAACGGTCCCGGGCTCACGGTTCCAAAACCAAAGGCCCACCCCATATGGGCTCTGAGGCCCGCCAAGACCAGACCCTCCACGGGCCGGACTGTTTAGCCCACAAGCCCATATGGGTCGCGGGCCCGGTCCGGTCCCAGGTCAGGCCTGGCCCACCTACCAGCCTTATAGTCACAGAACTTGTAGCGGCCAAATCTGAGGTTGAAGCGGACAAGGCTGATGCTGATGCAATTGTGGTTGTCTACCAGACCGACGTCGAAGCCGCTCAGGCTCGAGCAAAGGAGGTTGCCGAAGTTGCTCAAGTTCGAGCACACAGGGTTACCAAGCATGCAAAATGCCAGTCTCGAAGGGAGACTCTCTAGGAGATCCACGCTTGTGGCTACGATCTTACTGCCAAGATAGAGAGTGCAAAAGCGCTTAAAGCTGAAACCAAAGTGTTGGACTTTCCCGATGATGACGATTCCGGGAGCATGAGCAGGTCCGAGAGTGGAGAAGACCCCGAAGGTGAAGATGTTGCCTCTGGAGAACACTAAGCCCTTAGAATCTGTATCTTTCTTTCACGCTTATTTTTGTATTTTTGTATAGAATTTCGATCGGGCCATGCTGCCCTTGTAAGTAACTTTTTGACATATATAAAAAACATTATTCTTCCTTTCTGTCTTGTGAAATTTTCTTCCTTTTGCCTTATTAAATTGTAGTCTAAGGTCTGGGGTTTAGGCAATTCGATCGAAACAGAACTAACATAGCTTTTACGATCGAGTGAGTGCTTGCTCGAACTCAAAGTAAGGTAACCCTTAGGTTTTATTTGAGCGAGAACGGTCTCTCGAACTCAAAGCAAAAAAATAGCCCTTAGGCTTTTGTATTAGGCATATATGGCCTTTGTAAGAAGAATATTTATGGCTTTCTCCCCTTTTTAGCTTGAAAAGTTTTTATCATTTGTATTTGTAAAATTTTCCTTATCATGGAACTAAGAAAATTGTTCGATAGTTCGAACAATTTTGTACTCATTAAAGTTTCCAAGGATTGATATTATTGAAACTTTTTTATGATTTGGCCGGGGGTAGCCTTTTTAACCGGGTTAAGAAAAAATTAGAATGCTTGTTGCAACGACCCGATCGGTCGTTCCGAGGGTTATAGCCCCATTTTCCCCATTTCTGTTTCATGATATGTTTTTCATATTTATTATGTTGCGTCGGGTCGGTTGGATCGGGTTCAGAATGATTTTTGGAGTGGGATGAGACAATTAATCTCTTAATTTGGATATTTAGTAGGAAAAATCAACCGGAGGTTGACTTATGAGTAAACGGTCTCGGATTAGGTTTTGTGACTCGGATAGTTTTGTTAGATGATTTTGAACTTAGGAGTGTGTTCGGAACGTAATTTGGAGGTCCGTGATAAAATTAGGCTTGAATTGGCAAAATTAGAAATTTGGTGATTCCGGTCGGCAGTGGAAAATTAGATATCGGGGTCGGAATGGAATTCTGGAAGTTGGAATAGGTTCGTAGTGTCAATTATGGCGTGTGTGCAAAATTTTAGGTTATTTGGACGTAGTTTGGTTGGTTTCGGCGTCGTTGGCGAATTTTGGAAGTTTAGACATCCTTAGGCTCGACTAAGTTTGTAGGTTGATATATGACTTGTTGGTATTTTTGGTTGAGGTCTCGAGGGCCACAGGATGATTTCAGATGGTTAATGAAAAGTTTAAAATTGAGATAGTGATGTTGAAGCTGCTGCATCTAATGTTTCCGCACCTACGGATAAGAGATCGCAAGTACGAGGTCGCAGATGCGGTAGGGAAGCGCAGATGCGAAATTGGATGGCTAAGGGAAGAACTGCAAATGCGGTGGGTTTGATGCATCTGCGGGCCCGCAGGTGCGGTTCCTGGGGCACAGATGCGGTCTTGGACTTTTAAGTTAAACCGCAGGTGCGGTTGGTTGGACCGCAGAAGCGGTTGCGCAGGTGCGAGAGGGAGCCGCAGGTGCGGAAATGCTTGGGCAAAAGGTATAAATTAAAACCTTCGCGAATTTTGCCCATTTCCTGCACTTTTGAAGACGGGATTAGAGCTTCTGTGGAGTTTTGAAGAGGGGATCAAGGGGGAATTCATTGAGGTAAGATTTTTGAACTTCATACTCGTATCTATGGTGAATTTGAGTTGATTAAGCATGAAAATTATAGGAATTAGGGTGAAATTTGCGGAAATTAGGGCTTGAAATTGGAGAGTTTAATTTGGGGATTTGAGGGACCATTTGAGGTCGGATTTTGGTATGAATGGACTCGTGAGTGAAAGAGATGCAACTTTTGTTGGATTTCGAGACGTGGGCCCGGGGGTCGGGTTTGGCCAATTTCGGGATTTTGTGGTTTAATTTGATAATTTTTATGCGGGCTTCATTCCTTTAGCATATATTAATGATAATATATTGATTTTGGATAGATTCGGGGCAATTTGTGGCCGAGTCGAGCGGCAAGGGCATTGCGAAGTAGACTTTTTTCTGGTTTGAGGTAAGTACAAATTGTAAATCTTGTCCTGATAGTATGAAACCCCGGATTTCACATCGTTTCACTATTTTGTGGTGATGCACATGCTAGGTGACGATCATGTGGGCGTGCACTATTGGGATTGTAACTTTGTCCGTCCCGTAGTAACTATAAAGTTGCGTACATGACTGAAAACTGTTTGATACTATTGTGTTTTAGAAAGAACTACTATAAATTGGGCTAAACGCCATATTTTGGCCTTGTGCCAAAGCTGTTTGGACCTTAGAGGTATTTTTCTTATTATCCTCATTGTTTTTTATTTAAGATCTATACTCAGTCATGATGTGTTTATTGATTTCATAACTCAGTCTTTATTACTCCTTTGATGCATAAAATGATATTTTTGGGCTGAGCACCCTGTTTTTGATAGCTCGAGTGGCTTGAGAGATTTCTCATTGAGTGAGGTCGAGGGCCTGTGTTGTGAGGATATTATGGGACCGGGTTGCACGCCGCAGCATGTTGTTACTAATTTATGATTATGAGAGGCCGAGGGCCTAAGTGATTGTGCCTCGAGGTGGATTGTTATACCGCTTGGGCTGTAGGATCCCCTCCAGAGTCCATACACCCCCAGTGAGCGCGGGTACCCTGAGTGAGTGATATGATACTTTTACCGAGGGGATGTTCTTAATTCATGTTGTGCCCGAAGGGCAGTTTATGAGTGGCTGTGAGGCTTTCCCGAGGGGCTGATTCTTAGTGATGTTATACCAAAGGGGCGGTTTATGATTCATGTTTTCCTGAAGGGCTGATTATGACTTTCATCACTTTTATTCTATATTGCATTAAACCTCTGTGAAAAACTATTGAAAAATATCTTTAAATGATTTTTACCGAAATTGGATTTAAACGAGATGATTTGACTCATTTACTGATTTGAAAGCATGTTGTACTGACTAGGATTTCATGACGTGGATTTTATGTGTTTCTTACTGCTCAATCTTTATTTACCTTTATTACTTACTGAGCTGGCATACTCACATTACTCTCTACGCCTTGTGTGCAGATCCAGAGGTTGTTTGACGTGCCAACGATTGTTGATTTTCATCCGACGCGGATTCATGGAGTTAGCAAGGTAGCTGCATGGCGATCACAGCCCTACTCTTCTCCCTTCTACTTCCTTTAGTTGTTATTAGTATTTGTATTAGTCTTAACACTTTCAGACAATTTTCAGTAGATTCTCATGGCTTGTGACTCCCCGATGTCGGGCTTTTCTTTTCGCACTGTGTTATTCAGACTTGTATTATAAATTTGGTGTTGATTAATGAATTAAAGAAAATATTTACTTCGAAATATCTGGTTTTTTGATGGCATAGTCGGCTTGCCTAGTTCCACGTTAGGCTCCATCATGACCTGGTAGATTTGGGTCGTTACAAGTTGGTATCAGAGCCTAGGTTACATAGGTCTCACAGGTCATAAGCGGGTTTAGTAGAGTCTTGCGGATCGGTACTGAGACGTCTGTACTATCTTCGAGAGGCTGCATAACCCTTAGGAAAAATCTCACATTCTTGAATTTTTGTCGTGCGAATCTATTGATTCTTGTAACTAAACTTCTATTGTTTCATTCTCTCACAGATGGTGAGGACACGTGCTACCGGACAGGATGATCAGCCACCAGCTAGGCCCGTGAGGGGTCGAGGTCGTGGCAGGGGTAAGGGTGTAGGTCGCGCAGCAGCCGAAGCTGTACCTATAGACCCACCCGTTATTCCAGATCAGGTCCCAGCCGCAGATGTTCCAGCGAGACCAGCCTAGGCACCGGCTGTGCCTATTGTTATTCTGGGTCTTCAGGAGACCTTGGCTCAGATTTTGACTGTGTGCACCAGTCTTGCTCAGGTGGTCGCCGTTTATTCTAAAGCCTCTACTTCTCAGGCCGGGGGAGGCGCTAAGACTCCCGCCGCGCGCACTCCTGAGCAAGTTGTTCAGGGACTTCAGACACCGGGGGCACTTCCAGCCCAGCCGGTTGTACCTTCTCAGGATTATGTGATTCCCTTCATACCAAATGACGATCGGCGGAGGTTGGAGAGGTTTGGTAGACTTCAGCCTCCGACTTTCAGTGGTGCCAAGGGTGAGGATGCACAGGGTTTCTTGGACAGGTGTCAGAGGATGCTTCAGACAACGGGTATTTTTGAGACCAGTGGGGTCTAGTTCACTACCTTCCAGTTTTCAGGAGTTGCCTTTATTTGGTGGGAGGCTTATGAGAGGCGTCAGACTATTGGTGCAGAGCCCCTTACCTGGCAGTAGTTCTCCATTCTATTTTTGGAGAAGTATGTGCCACAGTCCCGCAAGGAGGAGCTGCGCAGGAAGTTCGAGCAGTTGCGTCAGGATGATATGACTATGACGTAGTATGAGATGAGATTTTCGGATCTAGCTCGTCATGCTATTTGGTTGGTTCCGACGGACAGGGAGAGGATCAGAAGGTTCGTGGATGGCCTCACATATCAGCTTCGGATTCTCCTGACCAGGGAGAGGGTGTCAGGTGCTACTTTTTAGAAGGTTGTTGATATTTCCCGAGAGATTGAGTCAGTTCATTTCCAGGAGCGAGATGAGAGGGAGGCCAAGAGGCCTCGAGGATCTGGTAGCTTTGGTGGTGTACCCTATAGGGGTCAGTTCCAGCACGACAGAGACCGTCCATTCAGATATGCTCGGTCAGCTCGACCAATCGTGGTGCATCATCGGGCCATGGTTCTCACAGTTCTCACCAGAGCCATTCATCACTTAGTGCCCTTCCAGCCCAGAGTTCATCCCGTGCTCCATCAGTTCAGGGCTCTTCCATGCCAGGTTCTTCTACTAGTCATCCCGGTTCTAGGGGTTCCCTTCAGTCCCCGTCACCAGCACTAGGAGGTTGTTATGAGTGTGGAGAGTTGGGGCATATGTGGAGGCAATGTCCTCGTCGCCATGGGGGTCCGCCTCAGTAGAGGAGTCAACCATCGACTTCAACACCAGTTACTTCACCACCCGCCCAGGCAGCTAGGGGTGGAGGTCAGGCAGATAGAGGCCTCCCTAGAGAGGTAGGTCGATCAGGTGGAGGTCTGGCCCGTTTTTATGCTCTTCTATCCAGGTCAAATGTCGTGATTACAAGTATTGTTTCAGAGTGCCACCGAGATACCTCAGTCTTATTTGATCCTGGTTCCACATATTCATATGTCTCATCGTTATTTGCACATTTTCTGGACATACCTCGTGAGTCTTTAGTTACATATGTTCATGTGTCTATGCCTGTGTGCGATACTGTTGTTGTGGACCGTGTGGAGACCCGAGTGGATCTGTTATTTCTCAAGATGGTTGACTTTGATGTGTTATTGGGCATGGATTGGCTATCTGCATGTCATGTTGTTCTAGATTGTCACGTTAAGACCGTGACCTTAGCGATGCCGGGATTTTCGAGGATTGAGTGGAGAGGTTCCACAAATTATGTGCCTAGTAGGGTGATTCCATACCTGAAGGCTCAGCGCATGGTGGAGAAAGGGTGTCTATTTAGTTGGCTTTTGTGAGGGATGTCAGTGCAGAGAGTCCCACTATTGACTATGTTCCTGTGGTGTGTGATTTTCCAGATGTGTTTCCTGCAGACATGCCGGGCATGACGCCTGACAGGGATATTGATTTTGTTATTGATTTGGTTCCAAGCACTCAGCCTATTTATATCCCATCGTATCATATGGCACCGACAGACTTGAAGTAATTGAAAGTTCAGCTTCAAGAACTCCTAGATAAGGGGTTTATTCGCCCTAGTGTGTCACCTTGGGGTGCACCGGTTCTATTTGTGAAGAAGAATGATGGTTCCATGAGAATGTGTATTGACTACAGGAAGTTGAACAAGGTCACAATCAAGAACATGTATCCTTTGCCACATATCCATGATTTATTTGACCAGCTTCATGGAGCTAGGGTGTTCTCTAAGATTGATTTGAGGTCCGGGTATCATCAGCTGAATATTCGAGATTCAATTATTCCTGAGACGGCATTCCGGACCCGTTATTGTCATTATGAGTTCTTGGTGATGTCTTTTGGGTTGACCAATGCCCCAACATCGATCATGCATTTGATGAACAGTGTGTTTCAGCCATACTTGGATTCCTTTGTTATTATGTTCATTGATGACATCCTGGTACTCTCGTAGCCAGGAGGAGCTTGCTCAGCATTTGAGAATTGTATTACAAAGGTTGAGGGAGGAGAAGCTTTATGAAAAGTTCTCCAAGCGTGAATTTTGGCTTGGTTCAGTAGCATTCTTGGGGCACGTGGTGTCCAGTGGGGTATTCAGGTGGATCCAAAGAAGATAGAGGCAGTGCAGAGTTGGCCCAGACCGTCCTCTGCTACAGAGATTAGGAGTTTCCTTGATTTGGCAGGCTATTTCCATCGCTTTGTGGAGGGGTTGTCTTCTATTGCTTCTCCCTTGACCAGATTGACCCAGAAGGGTGCTCCATTCAGGTGGTCGGACGAGTGTGAGGAGAGCTTTCAGAAGCTCAAGGTTTCCTTGACCACAGCTCCAGTGTTGGTTCTGCCATCAACTTCGGGTTCTTATATTATGTATTGTGATTCCTCGAGGATAGGCATTGGTTGCGTTTTGATTCAGGAGGGTAGGGTGATCGCCGACGCCTCGCGCCGGTTGAAGACCCATGAGAAGAACTATCTGGTGCATGATCTTGAGTTAGCAGCCATTGTCACGCCTTGAAGATTTGGCATCATTATTTGTATGGAGTGCATTGTGAGATTTATACTGATCACCGGAGTCTGCAGCATCTGTTTAAGCAGAAAGATCTAAATTTGCGTCAGCAGAGATGGTTGAAGCTTCTCAAGGACTCTGATATCACTATTCTATATCATCCGGGTAAGGTCAATGTGGTCGCCGGTGCCTTGAGTCGCCGGGCAGAGAGCTTGGGAATTTTAGCATATCTTCCAACAACAGAGAGACCTTTAGCACTTGATGTTCAGGCCTTAGCGGACCAGCTTGTGAAGTTGGATATATCGTAGCCTTGCCGGGTGTTGGCTTGCGTAGTCTCCAGGTCTTCTCTTTATGACTGTATCATGGAGCGCCAGTATGATGACTCACACTTGCTCTTTCTTCAGGACAGGGTTCGGCGAGGTGATGCCTGAGATGTGTTTATTGGTGATGATGGTGTGATGAGGATGCAGGGTCGGATATGCGTGCCTAATATAGATGGGCTTCGGGAGTTGATTCTTGAGGAGGCCCATAGCTCGAGGTATTCCATCCATCCGGGTGCCGCGAAGATGTATCAGGATCTGAGACAACATTATTAGTGGAGGCAGATGAAGAAGGATATCGTTGGATTTATAGCTCGGTGTCTCAAATGTCAGCAGGTCAAGTAAGAGCATCAGAGAACGGGTGGTTTGCTTCAGAGACTAGATATTCCGGAGTGGAAGTGGGAGTGGATCACCATGGACTTTGTAGTTGGGCTCCCACGGACTTCGAGGAAGTTCGATGCTATTTGGTTTATGTGGATCGGCTCACCAAGTCCGCTCACTTCATTCCTGTTGGTACTACTTACAGTTCGGAGCGGTTAGCCAAGATTTATATCCGAGAGATTGTTTGACTGCATGGTGTTCTAGTTTCCATAGTTTCTTATGGGGGTACTCAGTTCGCATCGCAGTTTTGGAGGGTCGTGCACTGGGAGTTTGGTACGCAGGTTGAGTTGAGCACAACTTTTCACCCTCAGATGGACGGGCAGTCCGAGCAACTATTCAGATACTGGAGAACATGTTACGCACTTGTGTAATTGATTTTGGGGGTTCATGGGACCAGTTTCTGCGACTCGCGGAGTTTGCATATAATAATAGTTATTAGTCGAGTATTCAGATGGCTCCATATGAGGCTTTGTACGGGAGGATGTGTAGATCTCCGGTTGGTTGGTTTGAGCGGCGTGAGGCTAGACTCTTGGGTATAACTTTGGTACAAGATGCTTTAGATAAGGTGAAGTTGATTCAGGGGCGGCTTTGCACGTCGCAGTCTAGGCAGAAGAGCTACATGGACAAGAAGGTCCGTGATGTGACTTTCATGGTTGGGGAGAAGGTGTTGCTGAAGGTGTCACCCATGAAGGGTGTTATGCGATTTGGGAAGAGGGGAAAGTTGAGCCCCCGGTTCATTGGGCCTTTTGAGGTGCTTCAAGGGAGAGGGGAGGTGGCTTATAAGATTGCTTTGTTGCCCAGCTTGTCGAGTGTGCATCCGGCATTTCATGTTTCCATGCTTCGGAAGTATGTTGGCGACCCATCCCATGTTTTGTACTTTAGCACGGTTTAGTTGGAGGGTGATATGACCTATGATGTGGAGCCAATGGCTATTTTGGATCGACAAGTTCAGAGATTGAGGTCAAAGGATATAGCTTCAATTAAGGTATAGTAGAGAGGGACGCCGGTGGAGGAGATCACTTGGGAGGCTGAGCGGGAGAAGCGGAGCAGTTATCCACACCTATTTGAGACCCCAGGTATGTTTCTAGACTCGTTCAAGGATGAACGTTTGTTTAAGAGGGGGAAGATGTAACGACCCGATCGGTCGTTTCGAGAGTGATAGCCCTGATTCCCCCAATTCTGTTTCATGATATGTTGTTCAGCTTTATTATGTTGCGTCGGGTTGGTAGGCTCGGGTTTGGAATGATTTTTGGAGTGGGATGAGACACTTAGTCTCTTAATTTGGATATTTAGTAGGAAAAGTCAACCGGAGGTTGACTTATGAGTAAACGATCTCGAAATAGGATTTTGTGGTTCATATAGCTTCCTTAGATGATTTTGGACATAGGAGTGTGTTTGTAACGTAATTTGGAGGTCCGTGGTAGAATTAGGCTTGGATTGGCAAAGTTAGAAATTTGGTGATTCCGGTAGGCAGTGGAAAATTAGATATCGGAGTCGGAATGGAATTCCGGAAGTTGGAATAGGTTCGTAGTGTCAATTATGGCGTGTGTCCAAAATTTCATGTTATTCGAACATTGCTTGGTTGGTTTCGGCATTGTTGGTGAATTTTGGAAGTTTGGAAATACTTAGGCTTGAATTCGGGGTTAAATCAGTGTTTTGGTTTTTTTGGGGTGTTCCGAGGGTTCGACTAAGCTTGTAGGTTGATATATGACTTGTTGGTATTTTTGGTTGAGGTCCTGAGGGCCACATGATGATTTCGGATGGTTAACGGAAAGTCTAGAATTGTGATAGTGCAGATGAAGCTGCTTTTTCTGATGTTTCCACACCTGCGGATAAGGGAACGCAGGTGCGAGGTCGCAGATGCGGTAGGGAAGCCGCATATGCAAAATTAGATGGCTAAGGAACGAACCGCAGATGCGGTGGGTTTAACGCATCTGTGGGCCCGCAGGTGCAGTTCCTGGGCGCAGATGTGGTCTTGGCCTTTTAAGTGAAAACCGCAGGTGCGGTTGGTTGAACCGCAGAAGCGGTTGCGCAGGTGCGAGAGGGAGGTCGCATGTGCGGAAAGGCCTTGGCAGAAGGTATAAATTAAACCCTTCGCAAATTTTGCCCATTTCCTCCACTTTTGAAGACAAGATTTGTGCTTCTGGGGAGTTTTGAAGAGGGGATCAAGGGGGAATTCATTGAGGTAAGATTTTTGAACTTAATACTCGTATATATGGTGAATTTTAGTTGATTAAGCATGAAAATTGTAGGAATTAGGGGTGAAATTTGGGGAAATTAGGGCTTGAAATTGGAGAGTTCGATTCGGGGATTTGAGGGACCATTTGAGGTCGGATTATGGTAAATTTGGTATGAATGGACTCGTGAGTGAAAGAGGTTTCTAGTTTTGCAACTTTTGTTGGATTCCGAGACGTGGGCCCGGGGGTCGGGTTTGGCCAATTTCAGGATTTGTGGTTTAATTTGATAATTTTTATGTGGGATTCGTTCTTTTAGCATATATTAATGATAATATACTGATTTTGGATAGATTCGGGGTGATTTGTGGCCGAGTCGAGCGTCAAGGGCATTGCGGAGTATATTTTTGTCCGGTTTGAGGTAAGTAATGATGTAAATCTTGTCCTGACAGAATGAAACCCCAAATTTCTCATTGTTTCACTATTGTGAGGTGACGCACATCTAGGTGACGAGCGTGTGGGCGTGCACCGTTGGGATTGTAACTTTGTCCGTCCCGTAACAACTATAAAGTTTTGTACTTGGCTGAAAAACTACTTGATACTATTGTGTTTTAGAAAGAGCTACTATAAATTGGGCTAAACACCATATTTGGGCCTTGTGCCAAAGCTGTTTGGACCTTAGAGGTCTTTTTCTTATTATCCTCTCACTGTTTTTTATTTAAGATCTATATTCAGTCATGCTGTATTTACTGATTTCATAACTCAGTCTTTATTACTCCGTTTGACGCATAAAATGATATTTTTGGGCTGAGCACCCTGTTTTTTTACTGATAGCCCGAGTGGTTTGAGAGGTTTCTGACTGAGTGAGGCCGAGGGACTGTGTTGTGAGGATATTATGGGATCGGGTTGTGTGTCGCAACATGTTGTTACTTTATGATTATGAGAGGCCGAGGGCCTGAGTGATTATGCCACGAGGTGGCTTGTTATAGCGCTTGAGCTGTAAGAGCCACTCTGGAGTCTGTACACCCCCAATGAGCGCGGGTACTCTAAGTGAGTGATATAATTCTTTGCCCGAGGGGATGTTCTTGATTCATGTTGTGCCCGTGGGACTGTTTATGAGTGACTGTGAGGTTTGCCCAAGGGGCTGATTCAGAGTGATGTTATACCCAAGGGGCGGTTTATAACTCATGTTTTTCCGAGGGGATGCTCATGACTTTCATCACTTTTATTCTAAATTGCACTGAACCTCTGTTGAAAACTATTGAAAAATATCTTTAGATGATTTTTACCAAAATTGGGTTTAAAACGAGATGATTTGACTAATTTACTTATTTGAAAGCATGTTGTACTCACTGGGATTTCATGACGTGGATTTTATGTGTTTCATACTACTCAGTCTTTATTTATCTTTATTACTTACTGAGTTGGCGTACTCACATTACTCCCTGCATCTTATGTGCAGATCCAGGGGTTGCTGGACGTTCCAGCGATTGTTGATTTTCATCCGACGCCGATTCGTGGAGTTAGCAAGGTAGCTGCATGGCGATCGCAGCCCTGCTCTTGTCCATTCTATCTTCCTTTAGCTATTATTAGGATTTTTACCCAGACTGTATTTGTCTTAGCATTTTCAGACAGTTTTCAGTAGATGCTCATGACTTGTGACTCCCCGATGTCGGGCTTTTCTTTCTGCACTGTGTTATTCAGACTTGTATTATAAATTTGGTGTTGATTAATGACTTAAAGCAAATATTTACTTTGAAATATGTGGTTGTTTTTTGGAAGAGTCGGCTTGCCTAGTTCCACATTAGGTACCATCACGACCTGGTAGATTGGGTCGTGACACATGTTTTCTTAGAGAATTCAGACGTCTCTAAACCGTGCTCATTCGGCCGTAGCCTCTTTAGTTCGGGATTTTCCTCTTGGGATCATTTTCCCGTTTTACTTCAAGCTTGCCCGAAGTGTTAGTCCCCTAGTGGGGTGACCGTGGCATATAAAAATCTAAAGGTTTTATGGTCTCAAAGTTATAATAATTTGATCTCGTCTATTTTTCGGACGGAAGTCCCCGAGCATGGGGGTAATTATCCGAACTCTAGTTATGATCGACCCTTAAGCCTGTTTACACGATAGATTGAGAGTATGAAATTGTAATGTAGAAAAAATTTCTAAGGCATGAGATATCGGAAAGGAAAAATACTTCTCCTTATAAATGATTATACATGCTTACATGTTTGGTATCAGGGATCGAGCAACCTATACGAGCACGATTCATTTGACTGCTTGACCCTTACAAAATTTACCTATCGAGACCATGCTGCCATGAATTAATTTCCTCGCAACAAAGTTGACATTCGAGGGCAATGCCCCCCAGTATTCAAGGTTGATTGTAAAGAAGCCTCGGATACTGTTTTCTAAGTTAGCACGATCAATGGTTGCCTCATTAAAAACCTCACCGGAAAACTCATTTGGGACAAAACCGGTCTAAGGGAAAAAGAGTGCAACACGTGCTTTCAGACCTAAAAACTTCGTGTTGAAGAATCCATAGTTGTTTATGATCAAACACCTTCAAGAGTTAGTTTAAAATATAAATGAAAATGGAAGGGTCGTACCTTAGAAGTAGTATCATTTTAGGAGCGATATGTTCCAATTGCTCGGTAATTGTTCGTTGTTTATCGTGCCGAGCTTGTAAGATCCTATTCCTATGATTTCGAGGACCTGATATGGTCCTTCCCAGTTCGGACCAAGTTTTCCTTCATTCGAATTTTGGGTGTTGAGGGTGACTTTTCTTAGCACCAAATCCCCAATGTTAAAATGTCGAAGATTGGCTCTTCGATTAAAGTACCTTTCGATCCGCTGTTTTTGTGCGGCCAATCGAAGGAGGGTGACTTTGCATCTTTCGTCCAACCACTCTAGGCTCGTATTCGTGGCCTTGTGATTCGATATTCTGTTGCATATCAAAACCTGAGGCTAGGTTCTCCGACCTCGATCGGGATAAGAGCTTCGACGCCATAGACTAACGAGAATGGCGTTGCTCCCGTAATAGACTTCGACGTTGTGTCGTACGCCCAAAGAACCTCGGGTAGTATCTCTCTCCACTTTCCTTTAGCGTCAGTCAGTCAGTCTCTTCTTAAGATTCTGAATAATGGTTTTGTTGGTCGATTCGACTTCTCTATTCCTGCTGGGATGATAAGGTGTCGATAAAATCCTTTTGATTTTGTGATCCTCTATAAATTTAGTCACCTTGCTGCCGATGAATTGCTTTCCATTATCACATACAATCTCGGCAGGCATCCCGAATCGACATATAATGTGGTCCCAAATGAAGTCTATGA
The DNA here is from genome assembly GCA_005239505.1 of Nicotiana paniculata. NCBI lineage: Eukaryota > Viridiplantae > Streptophyta > Magnoliopsida > Solanales > Solanaceae > Nicotiana > Nicotiana paniculata. The sequence continues at coordinate 96,023 of ML305010.1, forward strand.
CTTCCTTTTTTCTGACTTTCTCGAAAGCCTGTGCTTCAACCTACTTAGAAAAATAATCAATCATAAATAAAATAAACTAAGCTTTTCCTGGGGACGATGGAAGAGTCCGATGATGTCCATTCCCCATTTCATGAACGGCCATGAGGGTAAGATCGAGTGGAGCTGCTCTGCGGGCTGGTGAATCATTGGCGCATACCTTTGACATTTGTCGAACTTTCAAACGAACTCCTTTGTATTTTTATCCATTTCAATCCAATAATATCCTGCTCTGATTACTTTGTGGACCAATGACTCGGCACCAGAATGATTTCCACAAGTGCCCTCAATAGGACGTATTCGGTATCTCCCGGTCCCAAACATATTGCTAATGGTTCATCGAACATACATCTAAATAGCGTTCCATTTTTGGACATAGTGAACTATGTTGCCTTCGTATGTAGAGCTCTCGATTCCTTTGGATTTGATGGAAGTTTCCCGTTCTTTAAGTACTATAGGTACTTGTTTCTCCAATCCCGGGTCTGACTTGTGGAGTTTATTTCAGCATGGCCTTCTTCGATCACCAATCTTATGAGTTGTACGACAGTCCTCGAGTTGAGTTTGTCGTCTTTGACCGATGACCCCAAGTTTGCAAGAGCGTCGGCCTCGTTATTTTATTCTCACGGTACATGTTGTAAGGTCCTTTCTTTAAATTGATGTAAAGTTACCTTTAGTTTATCCAAGTACCTCTGCATTCGGTCCTCTCGGACTTCTAAAGTCCTGTTAACATGTTTATCACGAGGAGGGAATCACATTTGGCCTCGATGACCTCTGCTCCCAAGCTTTTATCCAACTCGAGACCTGCAATTATGACCTCATACTCGGCCTCATATTTAGTTAATTTCGAAGTCTTGATAGATTGTTTAATAATATTACCCGTGGGTGGTTTTAGAACAATATCCAGCCCGGACCCCTTCGCGTTCGAAGCACCATCCGTGAAGAGGGTCCACATCCCCGAAGATGTACCTAATTTTATTAATAACTCTCTGTCAACCTCGGGTACAAGGGCTGGCATGAAATCAGCCACAAAGTCTGCCAAGATTTGAGACTTGATGGCGGTTCGGGGTCGATACTCGATATCATACCCACTGATCTCAACGGCCCATTTGGCAAATAGACCCGAAAGCTCGGGTTTGTGCAAAATATTATGAAGAGGATAGATCGTTACACACATATTGGATGACATTGGAAATACGGTTTTAATTTCCTAGAGGCGCTTATCAAAGCGAGCGCTAATTTTCTAAGTGTGGTTATCTGGATTCGGCCTCACCTAGGGTCCGAGTAACATAATAAACAGGTAATTGCGTGCCTTGCTCTTCTCAGACTAGGACTCCACTTACCCTTATTTCTGAGACTGCCAAGTACAAGTAGAGTTGCTTATCCGCTTTCGAGGTATGAAGCAGTGGCGGGCTCGATAAATGTCATTTTAATTCCTCCAAGGCCTGTTGGCATTCAGGAGTCCATGCAAATATACATTTTTTCTTAAGCAGTAAGAAGAGTCTGTGACTCCTATCCGATGACCTCGAAATGAATCGCCCTAGAACGGCTATGCGCCCCATTAGCCCTTGTACGACCTTGACATTATCTACGACCGTAATATTCTCGATAGCTTTGATTTTATCGGGGTTGATCTCGATCCCTCGATTAGATACCATGAAGCCAAGTAACTCTCCCGAGCCGACCCCTAACACCCACTTTTTTGGGTTGAGTTTCATATTGTACTTTCTCAGTATATCGAAAGTCTCCTGCAAATGTTTCAAATGGACCTCTGCTCGCAGGGACTTAACTAGCATATCATCAATATAAACTTCCATTGATTTTTCTATCTGTTCTTCAAACATTCTGTTTACTAGGTGTTTATAGGTTTCACCAGCATTTTTTAGTTTGAACGGTATTACATTATAACAATAGGTGCCATATTTAGTGATAAACGAGGTCTATTCATGATCCTCCGGGTTCGTCTGTATTTGGTTGTACCTAGAGTAGGCATCGAGAAAACTGAGAATCTCGTGGCCGCCGTGGCATCGATCATACGATCGATATTATGCAAAGGAAAGGAATTCTTAGGACATGCTTTATTCAAGTCTTTATAATCTACGCACATTCTAAGTTTATTTCCCTTCTTAGGGACTACGACAACGCTCGCTAACCACTCAGGATATTTTACTTCCTGAATGGACCCTATTTTGAGAAGTTTGGTTACCTCGTCCTTGATCAATGTGTGCTTAACCTCGGATTGGGGCCTTCTTTTTTGCTTTACTGGATGGAACTTCGGGTCCAGGCTTAATCGATTGATAGTGATTTCTAGTGGGATCCCTATCATATTGAGATGGGCCTAGGCAAAGCAATCCATGTTAGCATCCCTGTCTCTGAAGTGGTTCTTAGCTCGCTCGCTCAAGAATTCTCGAAGATGACCCTCGTTAAACAAACGGGCTACCTCCTCCCTCACCTGTCTGCAATCTTCTGTTCTATGACTATGAGTGCCATGATATTTTCACATTTGATTAGGATTGCTCTGGTTCGGATCGATCTGTAGGGGTCGGGGCCACCTGGTGTCTTTGATCTGCCCCATGGTCGATACAATAGCTAATGCATCAACGTTGAAGTTGTATTCCGATAGTCGTGGTGCTTCTGTGGGCTTGACATTTCTGTCAAAACCACTCTTACTCATGAGCCCTCGGGAGCTCTATCCTCGATCACTTCGAATGGGGTTGCATCCAGGACCGCTGTTTCTCCAATCTCCACCGTATGGTTGATACCGATCTCTATTCGATCGTGGTTTTCTGTCAATATCCCTTTGAATTCTGCCGAACGGCTTGTTTGGATAAACGGGGGCGGAAGGAGTTCACAACTAATCATCCCCGACCCTGATTTTTGACTGGTACCGATTGTGCACATCAACCTAGGTTACAGTTGGGTATTCGATCAAATTCTTCTTTAACTGTCCTGAGGCCACCGAACTTCGTATGTTTGGCCCTTGAGTAAAAGCCTGGACGACCCAATCATCTGCGACCAGGGGTAGGTTCATATGTTCCATCTGGAACCGAGATACGAACTCTCTGAGCATCTCGTTGTCTTTCTGCTTCACTTAGAAGAGGTTTGACTTCCTAGTCTCGGCCTTTATAGCTCTGGCGTGTGCTTTGATGAAGGAATCTGCGAGCATGGCAGTGGAATCAATGGAATTGGGCGAAAAAATGTGGTACCATATCATCGCCCCCTTCGATAAAGTTTCTCCGAACTTCTTTAGCAGAACAGACTCAATCTCATCATCCTTTAAATCGTTCCCCTTTATTGTGCATGTGCAAGAAGTGACATGCTCATTGGGATCGGTAGTTCCATTATACTTGGGAATTTCTAGCATGCGGAATTTCTTTAGGATGGGCTTAGGATCCGCGCTCGGAGGGAAAGGCTTTTCTACGAACTTCTTTGAATCAAAACCCTTCAGAATCGGTAGTGCTCCCGGAATTTGATCAACTCGGGAGTTATATGTTTCTACTTTTTTGTCATTTGCTTCAATCTTCTTATTTCCTGATGCAATTCGCCTTGTGAGCTTCTCAAGCATTTTCATAATAGCAGGGTCAGTCCCCGGTTTATTCACGTTTGACCTTTCCGGTACTGGTTCGGCCTTGTGAACAACTTCTAGTGAGGGCTCGGGTTCGGCCCTACTTGGTGCGTGGTTCTAATTTTGGAGTTGCATTATTTCAGCTTGTTGAGCCTGCAACATTTCAAATATTAATCGAAGGCTTACCCCGCTATCTTCGCTGCCATGTGTATTCTGACTGGTTGATCGAACGTCTCTGCGGATGCTATTTTTGGTGTCGACGCCCAGATTTTCATTTAGGGCAACATGGGAACTGACGTTGATGGGGTCTGGATTCGGTACTCCCTCAAGGTCAGCCTGAGGTCCCTCGTTCCCTGGGGCGGCTATGTTTCATTTTCTCCGTGAAAGCCAAGGCCATTATCGGTGTGTGTGGGTACTGTCTGAGAGTTCGACATGTTGATCCTGAAATAAAAAATACTTACAAGAACAAGCGCAAAGTAGTGTGTGTTACAAGAATTAATACCAGGCAATCACTATTATCCATAGCCCCACGGTAGGCGCCAAACTAGTTTACCCTTAAAATGGATAATAATTAAATTTATAAGTAGTTTTAAGGATATGTGATTTCACTTGGCAATATGAGAATTAATGCTAGAAATTGACTATGAAATAAAGCAAACCGATGTGAGATGCTACATAGCCCTCGAACTTGATCGTCCGCTAACCAAATGAATGTATAATTAAAAAAAGATGAACTGAGCAGCAGAATAAGAAAACTTAAGAGAGATAATGTATTGTATTGATTTGTTATGCGTGAATGTGATGATTACAAATTATCAAAATCCCCCTTTATATAGTAGAAAAATTATACCTATGGTATAATTCCAAATACAGAAGAAAATCTCATGATTGGCTAAATAACTGTTCTTGATTTGATACATGTCGAGATTTCCGCCACGATCCTTGTCCGATCACGGATATCTCGGTTTTGCGTTATTCGACTTAGCAGGCTTTCTTCGGTCTTGCTTGATGCCTATCCCATTTGGTCTCGGTCTCAACTGGTCCTCAGATTACAGTCTTGGTAATATATCCTCATGTCACGATCTGCCGTAACACGGGACCGATCCTCAGCCTACCATCTTGGTCTCGACTAATCATACAAAATCGGATGAGCCCGATTTTGACCGTATACAGTGCACTTTGTTAATTATTTAATTATTTATCCAAGGAAACAAGAATCAACACCCACTTAGTGCTTTTCTTCTTCTCCCTTTAGTGGTGCACTCATGCTCTGAAAATCCTAAATCCGTATGTGTAGGAATATATCCTCATAACCCATATTTGTGTTATATACGGGTAAAATTGAGGCTAATGAGCACCCAAATTTTTCGATGGGCAAACGAAGCAAGGACGTAACTACAAGGAATCGGAATCGAAGCCCGGAGCCTCTTCTATCAAGGCCCGAAAAACACACCTGCCCTCAGAGCCATCGAGACCACGCCCCCGAATTCGGTTCGAGTTCCAAGACCTCGGAAAGCATTACCAAACGACTGCGCATGATTAACAAAGCATCGCGATACTCATGCTAAACCACATATTAAGGCGTGAATCTCGGCCCGTATCGGCAGCATATCAGTGATTAGCGAAAAGAAATTTTTTTACCTTTCTTATAATTGTACTTAGGGTAACACTCCACTACTATATAAAGGGGAAGCTTACTATTCAATAGACACACTGTAATACGCATGTCAATGCAATACAAATTTGTTTTCTTTGCTCCTAAAAGTGATTCAAAGTCCTTAATTTTGATCATAGTTCATCATAAGTGTTTAGCTCCGAACCGAAGGCAGGCGAGTTGTTAAGGTCATAATCGAGCCCGAACTCAATTACTACTGGTTTGGCTGTTTATTCTATCTTTAATTTGCTCATCTAACGTTATTAATCACTTGTATTGAATTAGTCCATATATCCTTAAAACCGCTTATAAATTCAATTGTTATCCATATGGGTAAAAATGTGTATCTCCAAATTTTTCAATGAGGACAAAATAGAAAATTTGTTAAACTATTTTCTAATTCTAAGAAAATTATTTCTTTTGGGATGAATTAATAACTGAACGGTATCATACAAAATGAAATTAAGAGAGTATTACTTAAAAGGAAGAACATAAATTTCTTTTATTTTTATTGTTCTAACATATTGTTCTTTTTATGTTATTTTTCTTCCATTTCAATTATACGCAGAACACTTGTTAAAATTTATTTTGTATTTTACTAGCTTTTGTTTTATAAATATTTATAAACTCATATCTATCTTTTGTTCTTTAAGAATAAATATAACAATTCAGTAATTTCATGCTATATTCGCATGGCTTGAAAGATACAAATTGAATAATTAATCCAAATAGCCGTCCACCCCATCACTTAAACTAAAAATAGCCAGTAAAGAATATGTATAATTTATGTATTATATATGTATAATTATATAAATAATTTATGTATTATATATGTATAATTATGTATAATGAATATATAATCTATATATATGACTAGAAAAAGTAAATAATGAATATGGCTGGTTATATGTGTTAAAGATCCCATACTAATTATTCTTTATCATATCATATATCAATTTATAAATTTAATCTTTTTTTAAAGTTTGTATTTTGAGGATATAGTTGTAATACCGCTCTCAGGCCCGGAATATAAGCAGTTAACATAAATAAGTTATCTTTGTTACACAAATAGAAATAATTCAGAAAATTAACACATAAGGGGAAACCATGCCCGATTTAGGTTCCGCACATAAGTATATATTGGGCTCATCAACGAATCACTCGGTCTCTAATTCAGCTCACAGGCTCAAATTAGTGTCTTAATTACCCCTGTGTTTGCAATGAATATAAGGAGGATCAGTCCATCAATTCGATCAAATTAGTGCTATTTGAACTAGCAAACACCCACTTAACTTAATAATCTTTTTGATTACATGACAACAAAATATTAAAAATGTTAAACGTCATAATAATGAAATATTAATAGGGTAGTGTAGATTATTCCATCAACGTTTTTCTTTTCCCCCTATTTCCGGAGACACTTTCAAATATTCATTATTGTTGTTTTTCAGGAGTGACTTTGAGGGGACCATTTTTTAATTGCACAAGGGGAATGTATCTATTTTACTAGCGAGGTTAATTACTCGATAACCATTTTGTTTGTCCAACAATATTACTCTGGCTTTTCTACGCGTTTGTAGTTAATTAGCCATTTTTAAGAGTATAATAAGGCATATAAATATGTAACACATTTGAATTTTAGTGTGGCGCCCAATTTTGCACCATCGGTTGAATTTGTACCCATATTTTAAAAAATGTTTAACTGATACAACCAATTTAAAATTGTAGTAGGAAACTTTACTTATTTAGGATTTGATTTATTTAATTCATGTCTAAATAGGATTTGCAATTAAAATAAATATGTAAATATGCTTTTATGTTTCTAGTTGAAATAGGTTTCATACTATTATAAATAGGGGCATTGATAACTTATTTAATGTGTGGAGATCAGTGGAGGAAATAAAGAATTGCAGAGAGCTTCAGAGATTTATAAATAAAATATTTTCCTTTGAATTAGTATCACAACTTCTACAATCTTGAGAGAGAATCAAGTAGTTTCCGCTGCCGGAGGGCAGCGCTAGCCAATATGTGCCGCCCATCTGGCCAAAAAATATGTTGGCAAATCATAGATAGTTGTCAACAAAATTAGTTTATTCGATGAAACGTTTCGAGACGGATTCAAGAAAAAAAATAAGTTTAAAGAGTTGCAAACAAATATGGAATAAGACGAAGAAACTCTCCCCTAAAAGTTGAAGAGAGGTTTAAAAAAAGTTGGAAGTTGATTATGTGTGTCAACAAAATTGGGTGCTGGTGACAAATTGCATCAATGTAAGTTGAAGACAGGTGCTTCAACAAAATTGGGTATTGGTGACAAAGCGCACCAATGGTTGGTGATAAAGTGCATCAATGAGAGTTGGAGACAGGAGCTTCAACGAAATTAGGTTGGTGACGAAGTGCATCAACGTGAGTTGGAGACAGGTGCTTCAACAAAATTTGGCGTTGGTGACAAAGTACATCAACGGGAGTTGAAGACAGGTGCTAAAAAAAAAGGGTGTTAGCGACAAAGTGCATCAACGAGAGTTGAAGACAGGTGCTTCAAAATCGGGTGTTGGTGACAAAGTGCATCAACATGAAGTTGGAGACAGGTACTTCAACAAATTTGGGTGTTGGTGACAAAGTGCATCAAGCGAGGAATGAAGACATGCGCTTCATCAAAAGTGAAAGTTGGAGAGAAGTGCTCCAGCATAACTGCACAACGAACAAGTCAGACGTATACAACTTTGAATTACGAGAGAATTTTAAGAAACTAACTCAAAGTTGTAGTAGAAAACCTTAGTTATTTAGGAATTATTTTATTTAATTCATGTCTAAATAGGATTCGCAATTAGATTAAATATGGGAATAGGCTTTTATGTTTCTAGTTGAAATAGGTTTCATAGTATTATAAATATGGGTATTGACAGCTTATTTAATGTGTAGAGATCATAGAGGAAATAAAGACTTGTAGAGATCATTCATAAATTTATACATAAAATATTTTCCTTGAATACCCAATTTTTAGTAACTTCAAATATATACATCTTTCTCTTCTTCTTCAACTGTTGCTTTCTTCTTCTTTGTGTCTAAAGTTTCTTCTTATTCTTAGTTGCAAAATAAGTTTGTTAAATTATTTATTAATATTTGAAATTTACGTTTAAATTTAAGCTCATTTGGAGTATATTTGGGTATTGAATCGTGTTGGATTGTTGAAATTCGACGAACATGTTTAAGTGTCATGACCTGGAATCCCCACCGTCAGAATTGTGATGGCGCCTAACAATCAATTGCTAGGCAAGCCAACATTAGAGGCTTAATAAGCAACAAAACCTTAAAACTTATAACGATCAACAACAATTAACACATAACGGATTAATGAGAAAGCGGAAATTCTTAACAAAACCGAATATCTATGCACAACTACCCATGATCTGGAGTCACAATTCACGGACTTCTATGATTTATCTACAAATATTTGGCTGAAGGAAATACAACTGTTTATGAGACTAAGAAACAGTAAACTGAAGCAGGTAGAAGGAGACTCCAGGGTCTGCGGGCGTCGGCATATCTACCTTGGGTCTCCTGTGTAGGGAAGTGAGCAGAACATCTCAGAATCAGCTCGAACCGACATTTGAATCTGCACAGAAAGTGCAGAGTGCAGTCTCAGTACAACTGATCCCGTGTACTAGTAAGTGTCGAGCCTAACCTCAACGAAGTAGTGACGAGGCTAGGACAAGACACCCACAAACAACTTGTGCAGTATAATCATACATGTAGGAATAACATTAATAAAAGAAATAAGACAGGAAATATTAGGAAGGGGACATGCTGAGGGGTTCACAACATAAGGAATCAAAACAGTGATAAAATTGGATCAATCAATATGCTTTAAACAAATAAAAACAAATAAAAGTGGTAAAGGAAACTGCACGGAATCACCCTTCGTGATTTTACTCTCAGCCTCACCATATGAAACAATAGAACGACACGGCATCACCCTTCGTGCATTAAGTCTCTCATAATATAACACGACATCACTCTTTGTGCATTATCACTCACAAAATATGGCATGACATTACCCTACGTGCATTAACACTCGCTCACAAACATTGGCACGGTATCACCCTTCGTGCTTTACACTCTTCCTCACCAAAACACGGAACAACAACAACGGAGAGATAAAAATATCAAAATCAGTCTTACTTCAACATTTACTGCCACAATACCAACCTCAACTTCGAGCCAATACTTAGCAAGTACCAAATTTCAGTAAAACATGATAAAAGTTGTTCAACATAGCAAATGGTTAAGATATGCATGAATAATACGATTAAAGACTACAACAGTTAAAAGAATAAGACTCACTCGCATACTATGACTCGACGACAACACATAGGTGCTCTTCACTTCACCTATACATCGTACTTAACAACCAAACACATAGCAAATAGTCAAATAATACCTAATCCCTCAAGCCAAAGTTAGACACGATAGTTACCTCGCTCCAAAGGTCAAATTCAAAGCTCAACCACCGCCTTTCCTCTAGATTCCACCTCCAAACCACTCGTATCTAGTCATAATAAACTTAATAACATTAATTATTGCTAAAGAAATCAATTTCAATATATAATTATAGGTTTCCCAAACTTTCCCCCCAAAAGTCAACAATCGATCCCGGGCCTGCTTGGTCAAAACTCGAGGTTCGGACCAAAACTCATTCACCCATTCACCCTCGAGCCCGAATATGTAATTAGTTTCGAAATCCGACCCCAAATTGAGGTCTAATTTCTAATTTCTAAAAAATCCCTAATTCTACCCGAACCCCCAATTTCTACCATGAAATTCCTATATTTTAGGTTGAAATCTTATAAAATAAAGTGAAATATTGAAAGAAATGAGTTAAGAATCACTTACCTAGATTTGGGGAAGAAGTGGTATTTGAAAAATCGCCTAGAGGGTTTCTTGTTTTTGAAAGTTTTAAAAAATGAGCAAAATCCGGCTAAGTCAAGATTTACCAGGTGCAGATGTCGCATTTGCGACCTGAGCTTCGCATTTGCGAAGCTCGCAAATGCGAGAAAGATATCGCAAATGCGAACCCCTCGCATTTCTGCAGCCTTCACAAATACGAACCATTTGCTCACAATTGCGAACAATGGACTTCTGCAAATGCGACATAAACCTCGCAAATGAGAGAATCCCTAGTCCCAATCCATTCTCGCAAATGCGATGATTCTTCGCAAATGCGAGGCTCTCATTTTCGAGCCAGACCTCGCAATTGCGAGTCCTGCATACCTGAAGCACACCACATATTTTTCCTAAGTTCATTTCACTCCGTAACCTATCCGAATCTCACCTGAGCCCTCGGGGCTCCAAATCAAACGTACACACAAGTCTAAAAACATCATACGAATTTGCTCGTGCGATCAAATCACCAAAATAACACCTAGAACTACGAATTTAGCACCAAATCATATGAAATTCCCAAAAACACGTTGAAATTTCTATTTTCACAATCGGGCGTACGAATCACGTCAAATCAGTTCCGTTTATCACCAAATTTCTCAGATAAGGTATAAATACCATAATGAACCTGTTTCGGACTCCGGAACTAAAATACGGACCCGGTACCAACAAGATCAATATTAACCAATTTCTTAAAACCATTAAAATTTTAGTCTTTTAATTTTTAACAAAAAATCATATCTCGAGCTAGGGACCTCAGAATTCGATTCCAAGCATACATCCAGGTCTCATATTTTATTACAGACCCATCGGGACCATCAAAATACGGGTCTGAGTTCGTTTACTCGAAACATTGACCGAAGTCAACTAAAATCAACTTTTAAGGCCAAAAATTATTATTTCATTAATTTTCCACATAAAGGCTTTTCGGAAACACGCTTGAACTGCGTATGTAAATCGAGGAGGGTAAAAATGATGTTTTTAAGGCTAAAGAGTACATAATTGAGTTTTAAAACATAAGATGACCTTTTAGGTCATCACATTAAGTTTCAGAACTCCAGATTTTGAATCTGATTTTGAGTCTAAAGTTGTATCGAAAAATTAAACTACTTAAGATTTCAGATTTTGAATCTGGTTTGAATATGAAGTTGTACTGAATTGTCACGACCCCAAAATGCCCAGTCGCGATGGCACCTATCGTGAAATCAGGCAAGCCACACACCTCATTTAATTTAAAGTTTCTTTTGGGAAGATCACTATATTTGCAGCAAAAAAGTCTCATTTATAAAACATTTAAAAGTTGAAAATCATTAAGACACAAATAAAATAAATCCCAGCACCGGTGTCACCGAGTCATGAGCTATTACTACTACAAATGTCAAAATACAAAAGTGGACAACAGTGTTTGATATAATAAAGTACGGCAGGAAGATAACAAAGGAGAAAACGAGGCGGCGATCGCCAGCTGCCACCTCGAAGACTCTAAATGAAACTCTATCAGTAGATCAGCAACCGCTACCAGGTCTCGATGTACCTGAATCTGCACACAAGGTGCAGGGGGTAACGTGAGTACACCAACTCAGTAAGTAATAAGCCCAAACTGTGGGTTGAGAGGTAGTGACGGACCAAACCTCGCGTTCACTACAAAATCCTATAAGCAACAATGTAGACATGCTTGCAGTATAATAAAGGCAATTCAAGTAATATGATAAATGCAACTTCGATAGTTCAGGATATTTATAACACAATTTCTAGTACATGCCAATGCGCCAACTGTATAAAATGCACAATGTGCTCCCACTCTCAGATACGCGTCCACTCAGTACTATATATTGCCCGCATAGCCCAGGGAAGATCCATCCCATAATATATACACACATCAGATAGAAGCCACTCAGTACTGAGGAAGGCCGATCCAGCCATATGGAGAAGATCCATATCTAGATAATGATACATCTCATAAACCCTTGATACTGTATATGGCTAACATCCCAGGGAAGATCCATCCCAGAATACGTATACACATCACTGACATCAATCGCTCAGTACCGGAAAAAAAAAATAGGCCAATCCAGCCTCATGGAGAAAATCCATCTCCGAACATAAACACTTCGGACAAGATCCATGTCCAAGGAAGATCCATCCCTCAAATATCATTGCGCTCACTGGGGGTGTATTACAGACTCCGGAGGGGCTCCTACAGCCCAAGCGCTATCATAAGCCAGATCCATGCATAATCAATATAACATGTTGCGGCATGCAACCCGATCCCACAATTGTCACTCAATATCAGACTCTCGGCCTCACTCAGTCATCACTATCCATTCTCGCTCATGTGGGCTCCCAATGCATGAACTAGCCTAAATCAATGATATAACGTCTAAAACAACAATTACCGACACTGAGACATGATATGATATGCAATGAGAGGACTGAGTATATAATATCAATAAAACACATGATATGACAACAATAAATGACCACTCGAGTCTCAGCAATATCGGCGTGAAGCCTTAACATAATGTCTAGCATGATTTCCAACACGTTTACTTTAATCACATTGATAGAAGTACAAATATCAACAAGAAAGAACTACTAAATGGTAACATGGAATGAACCATGTCACAAGTCTCACGGTGCACGCCCGCACACCCATCACTTGGCATGTGCGTCACCCAATTCTAATCACATAACACGTAGTTCGGGATTTCGAACCCTCAGAACCAAGTTTGGAAGCATTACTTACCTCAATCAAGCCAAAACTCTACTCCGTAATGCCCTTGCCACTCGACTCGGCCACAAATCGCCCGAATCTAACCAAAATCAATATTATATCATTAATATATGCCAAATGTGCAAAGCACAAATCAAAATTATCAAATTACATCACAAATCCCGAAATTGGTCAGACCCGGCCCCCGGGCCCACGTCTCGAAATTCGATAAAAATCACAAAACTGGAATCCTTATTCACTCATGAGTCTATACATACCAAAAAAAATCAAAATCGGACCCCAAATGGCCCCTCAAATCTCCAATAGAATTTCTCAAATTTTTCTTCCAATTTCTCCCAATTTTCACCCCAAATTTCCCAAATTAAATGATAAAATTCAAGACATAATCATGGAATTAAATCAAATTTGAGTGAAGAACCCTTACCCCAATCACTATACTGAAAATCCCCTCCAAATTCGCCTTCTCTCGAGATCTCTAATGAATTTTGGTGTTATGAGCTAAAACTCTCGTTTTTTAACATAAACATTCTGCCCAGGTTTTTTTTCTTCAGTGCAATCGCGTCAATTACCACGCGATCGCGAAGCACAAATGACACAACCCCTAATTAACCCTACGTGATCGCCAACTATCACACGCGATCGCGATTCAATGCAACACAACCCCACACGATCACATACTCCTTCACGCGTTCGCATAGCACAACTGCCTCAGCCTTCACTCGCCCCCTAAATTCTATGGAAATGAGAACCTCACCACGTGTTCGCGAAGCACAAAGGCCACTCTCTTATGCGATCGCGGCCTACCCCACCCGATCGCATTGAACAACTCACTTCCCAGCTAAGCCTATGCGATCGCATATTAAGAACACCAGAGCAGAACACCAACAGAACTCTGCCAACTTTCAAAACCAAGAATTGGTCCGTTAACCACCCGAAACACAGCCGAGGCCATCGGGACCTCAACAAAACGTGCCAACACATCCCAGAACCTCATTCAAACTTAGTCGAGCCTTCAAACCACTCAAAAAAACACCGAAACACCAAATCTACCTCGGGTTCAAGCCTAAGATTTTAGAAACTTCTAAATTCCACAAACAACGTCGGAACCTATCAAGTCACCTCTGAATGACCTTAAATTTTGCACACACATGCCAAATGACAATGCGGACCTGTTCCAACTTCCGAAAATCCATTCCGACCCCGATAGCTAATTTTTCCACTGCCGACCTAAAATCGCCAAAAATCCAATTTCGCCAATTCAAGACTAATTCTACTCCGGACCTCCGAACAACATTCCAAACACACTCCTAAGTCCCAAATCTCCTAACGAAGCTATCCGGCCAATCAAAACCAAATTCCGAGATCATTTACCTATAAGTCAACTTCTAGTTGACTTTTTCAATTATTCACCCAACTTAAGAGACTAAGTGTCTCATTTCTCACCACTACCGCTCCGAACCCGGGCCAACCAACCTAACCCAACATGATAGAGCTGAACAATACATAACAAGAAAGAAATAGAGGAAACGTGGCTAAACTCTCGGAACGGGTCGTTACATGAATAATTGAACTACTTAAGATTAGAATATCTGAAGTTGCAATTGAAAGATAGAAGAGCTTCAAATTCAAAATCTGAAATTGCTTTGAAGAGCTTGAACTACTTAAGATCAAAATTTCTGAAGTTGTAGTTGAAAGTTTGGATAACTTCAGATTTGATTTCTGAAGTTGCACTGAAGAGATTGAACTACTTCAGATCCGAGAGGCTATATACGGATAAATTTGAGAATTTGCAGTCGTCTCTTATATTTGTGCCACCTTTTAACCTGTACCCTATTTTTAAAAATTATTGATTTGGTAGCCACCTGACAAAAAATTCATAATAATATGGAAATTGTACCCCTGACAAAATATATAAAACCTGCATCATGCATTAATCGCATGATCTGCAATCTCATCTGTGAAAAATTTCACATTGAAGATAAAACTTCATGCTAATGCAAGCTGAAGTTAATTATCCTACAGTCTACAATTTTGTCACGAGTTTTATCCGAAAATTCAGTCAAAGCATGCTGGAGTCTTTTAGTTCATTTGCTAAAATTTCAAAATATGCATGCTTAAGTTTTTGTCTTGCAGTATATAATTTTCTACTGCATTTTTGCTAATGCAAGCTGAAGTTATTTAGTAGTTCATTTGCTAAAATTTCATACCAAAACATGCTGAATTTTTGTCCTGCAATCTACAGTTTTGTCATGAGCTTTATCCGAAACTTAAGTCTAAACAAGTTGAAGTTTTATAGTTCATTTGCTAAAACTTCAGACTAAACATACTTAAGTTTTTGTCTTACAATATGTAATTTTCTAATGAGTTTTTACCAATGCATTTTGAAGTTATTTGGTTCATTTGCTAAAACTTCATACCAAAACATGCTGAAGTTTTGTCCTGCAGTCTATAGTATTGTTATGAGTTTTATCCGAAACATCAGTCTAAACAAGCTCAAGTTTTTTAGTTCTTTTCCTAAAACTTCAGACTAAACATGCTTAAGTTTTTGTCTTGCAATATGTAATTTTCTAATGAATTTTTGCTAATGGATGCTGAAGGTATTTAGTTTATTTGCTAAAACTTCATACCAAAACATGCTGAAGTTTTGTCCTGCAGTCTACAGTTTTGTCATAAGTTTTATCCGAAACTTCAGATTAAACATGTTTAAGTTTTTGTCTTGCAGTATGTAATTTTCTAATGAGTTTTTACCAATGCATGCTGAAGCTATTTAGTTCATTTGCTAAAGCTTTATACTAAAATATGTTGAAGTTTTGTCCTGCAATCTACATGTCTTTTATTAAAGAAGAGGAAAATTGTTTTCTTAAAAATACTTTTAACAAAAAAAATGAGTACAGATGCAATGAAAAATAAAACAGGTATAATTTCAAAATGAGCGATCAAATAAGACAGTTCATGTCGGTTTTACATATAAATTCACTTATGGCCCCAAAAAATGGATATATGCAAATGCCCCCACGGTTATCGAGTAGTTACCTGCCAAACAAACGATATAACATTGTATAGTTACACTCAAATCAACCTAAAATGTGCGTTTCCAAAGAGGCTATCTATCGGAAATAAAGAACCTCTATAATATATTTAAATTCTGAAGAAAAGTATATTTCAAATGTCAACAAGATTCAAAACTTCATAGGTTGTTGACAAAACCATTTTATTTTAATTTATGTGTTTTCTTTTAAGAAGGCGAGGAGTTTAAGAATAAAACACAACTTTTTAAATGTTGTGATTTGAAACTAAGTATAATATATCAAAAATACTTTTTGAATCTTATGGTGTTAAATATATCACGTTATATTTATAAGAGATTTATTTTTTGGAGAAGTATTAGCGAAATCCCGCAGATGCTATGCTTCGGGTGCGCACCAGGTAATCTGATCACTATGCAATAGATCGCAAACTACATAGGAGTTGTAAATTATATTAGACAAGCCCGGTGCGACGAACTCGAACTGAAAAGGCTGATGGTGAAGCGAATTGATTCCGGATCTTTTATGTGGGAACACACTCACCCAACCATCTAAGTCAACCATTACCGGCTATATAAGAGATTGTTATAAAGGGTCAAACAAGACTACTGGAATTAAAATATTACTTGATATAAAAATAAGGAAATTTTATGTTACAAAATAGAATGTAATGTAAAAAACATACATTAAAATTGAGGGAATTAAGGAAATTTCTTTACTTAGTTATGTTACGGGAGAACTTTCACCGGATAATACAATTTAACTTTTAAATTTATTATATTTGTTTCTTATTATATTTTTATAGTCCATAGTTATATCAATAGAAATTCTTTAGCTCCCCGCCATAGATTTTGGCTTATCATCTTTTTCATAATTTTTTCTTAAAAACATCGTTTGTTTATGAAATATGATCATCTTTAGGGAAAAATATTTTGAATTCCCAAAACTTATTTATGGTAGTTTTTGTGCGAAAATTTTCTTCCACTCAAACTTTTTAACTTTTCTTCAAATAAAATGCTTGTTCAAATACAATTTAACTTTTAAAAATTATTTTTCAACACAACTTTAAAAACTCTTTTTTTTAAAGTTTCAATTAAATCTTTATCCAAACTCTAGCTCAGTTTTCCGAAAAAGATGTCCAAAATATTATTTGATTATACCGTGAAATATTTTTTAATTGTTGAAAAAGATGAGTTGCAAAGTTTGAAAGGTGATTTATCACTTTTTTCAAATGAACAATGTTTTCTCCTCACAAAATTACTGCAACATTTTTCAACTAAGATGCATGTGATGGTAGGCTTGAAATCTGTGCTTTAGTCGTAGTATTACACTCTAATTATTGTATTTTACGTGTGTCTGAGCTTATATGATAGTAAATTATTCTAATTACATATTTTATGCCTTATAAGAAATGATTCTAAGCTATGTAGGTAATTTGAAGCGAAATCGAAAGAGTTGGAGCATTGAAGTCAGAGTAGAAGCCCAAGAAATCACGTTCGGGAGTTGAGTACCAAGTCCGCATGTCAAAAAGTGAACAAACGAATTTACTCTGAGAAAAAGCCACTACCGCGCCGCATGGGGCGCCGCGAGGCATGGCGCGACAGTTCAGAAGTGGTCTGTCAGGCTAAAGTTCGAGCTCTCTGGATTTTCTTACAAGCTCGCCGCATGGCGCAAAGCAGCGAGGAGCGCGGTAGTGCAAAAATGTTAGAGTTATTTCCAAGTTCGGCTAGGAAAGGGTAGTTTCATCTAGGTTTGTTTCTACACGGTATAAATACACAAAAAATATGATTTTGAAGAGACTTTTGTCGTACGAAAGATCGGGGAACCAACCAAGGAAAGAAGACTCAAGAATTCATCAGTATTTCAACCTGCATCGGTGCAATACAGGAATTTATATTGAATCATTAAAATTGATGTTTTCGTTGTATTTGAACCTTATTGAGATGTCATACTCTATTGATATGGAGTAATTTCTATTAGGGCGTTGACAGATACAGTGTTTCGATAACTTGATTAGCGATTCGATTCTTGTTAATTGTTAGAATTAATTGATGGCGTGCATTGTGGAGTTATTTCTTATTTTGCTTAATCGAAGGAGGAACTTTATATTGAATTGCTTTACATCTCATGCTCTAGTTTAAATTCGTGATTCAAGTAGGTAATTGAAAGAGGCTCTTTAATTTTTAATCCGACAAGAAAATAGGGAAATATTTGTGAGAAGTTACCCTTTAGAACATAACCATCATTTTATTGTTGCAATTATTTATCTTGCTTTAATTGGATTAATTACTGAAATTAACGTTTAATCGAAAGTGGAACATTAACTTCAAGTGCAATCTGATTATCGGTTGAATTCGTGAGAATTAACCGTATTATAGAGTGAATTAACTTAGGAATTGGATCCCGAGTCAATTATCTTTCACCTATCTAGTCAAACACCCTTATTTCTCTCATTGATATTTCTGCGTTGCACATCTGCTGTCTTTCGTGATCCATTGTTATTTGTTTAATTTTTAGTGGTTAATCGTAGTAATAGTAATCAAATCAAGTGTTAATTTTCCCGGATAGTCATCAATTGGAGATTATTCGAATATTGTTTAAATCCAATATATATGGAGACAATAATTAATCAATTCTATCTTTGACTAACGAACATTAATTTTATGTTGTGTTTTGCGCTCGTCAGCATGTTTAAATATTATTTCATTTTAAGTACCTTTTTTCATCTTAATTTCAAAAATTAATTTTTTCAAATTTCACATTCTTATGTTAAAATACCTATTTTATTTATTTATTTTTGACGAGGGAGAACTTTTGCCGGAGAGAGCTTATGAACAATTTGATGCATGGTAATTAGGAAACAAAAAATAAGGGAGCGAGAAGATAAACAATTGTATTCCCGTCCATTCATTACACACAATTAAAATGGATAGAGACATAAAGCATCAGGTTTCCGGTACGAAGGACGAGGGAAGCAACTGCTGAGTGCTTGACACGTGTCGACATAACAGCCGACAGATTGGAGTGTTATTTCCTTAGAACCATTCGATTAAGAGGAACACTGGTAATTTTGTAGAGAGAACAATGAGAGAGAGCACTAGTAAAAGCGCATCACTTTACAACTACCGATCGCTTAAGTCTGAGTTATAGTTTAGTTTTAGAGAGAGAGAGAGAGAGAGAGAGAGAGAGAGAGAGAGGAAGAATGGAATGGGAGGGCCTGTATGTAAAGACTTAAATTAGTGTGTGTGTGTGTTTGCAGAACAGAAAGAACAGAGAGGAGAGAGAGAGACGTTTGCTGCTTTTTTGGCCATGGCGGCGTTGCAGAGTTGTAAGTCTACTGCCTCTTTAATGCTCCACAACACAAGCCACAAAATAGAAGCCTAAAAGCAAATCAAAGGACTTCGACTTCCCTCTCTTCGATTAATCTCTATCTCCAAAAGTCTTCCTTACCTTTGTCTGTCCCAAGAAAATTTAACAAAAGCTGCAACTTTTATCTAGCTACCAAATGCTCTCTTCCTCTCCCACTTTAACTCTTTCGCTGTCACGCGCTTATATAGTACAGACAAGAACTGTATTTTCCTTTTTTATTTTGTTTTAGCAGAGAGTCGAGAGTGAGAAAACAAAAAAAAAAGACTTTGTTTTATTCTTTTCTTTTATTATACTCACAAATCAAGAAAAAGTGAAGGGGAGGTACCCATATCATTCTTGGGTCATAATCAAAGCCAGTGTTCGTGATCTGCTATGGATTGTCAGTCACAATTGAATTTTGGAAAAGTCTTAAAGGAGGCAACAAAATGGCTGGGTTCTTTTCACTAGGTGGAGGAGCTGCAAGTAGCAGCCAAGCCCAAGACCAGCAGCACCAACAAAACACCAATAATCCTCCCACTGAAATTAGTCCAGATAGTTGGTTCTTGTACAGAAATGATCAAGAGTTACCTACATACAGAGGCTTTGAGCTATGGCAAACTAGTAATTCCCAGCCCCAGATTCGGCACCCAATTAATCCGCTCCAAGATCTTTATCCCACCGCGGCTGTTGGATTAGGTGTCGGGCCGAGCCGCAGTGGCTTTACTATGACTGCGGCTCGGCCCGATCATGACCCTTCTTCAGGAGGATCGGGGGGATTGGTCATGATGAGAAGTGGCGGAGGTGGAATCAGCTGCCAAGATTGTGGGAACCAAGCGAAGAAAGATTGTGAACACATGAGATGTAGGAGTTGTTGCAAGAGCCGAGGCTTTCAATGCCAAACCCATGTAAAAAGCACTTGGGTTCCAGCGGCTAAAAGGAGAGAAAGGCAACAACAACTTACTACTTTACAGCAGCAGCAAGAAGAACAACAGCAGCAGCAACAGCAAACGCTGCAGCTGCACAGAGATAATAACCCCAAAAGGCAAAGAGAGGATCCAAGTGCTTCCTCTCTTGTTTGCACTCGTATATTGCCTTCTAGTACTTCTGGTAAAGTTTTTGTCTTTCCTTCCTTACTGTATGTATACACAGAAATATATAGTCTCGAAGAAATCATATTGCCTAAAAGAATCTTTTACAAAGTAATTCACGAGAACAATATGAAAATTAAAAGAAACGAGTTTCCATTGTGGTAAAATAGTCAAGTCCACAGCTTTTGCTTTATCTCTCTTTCTTTCTTCTCATCACTGTATTCGGTAATCTTGACAAGGAAAGGCGCTATTCTCTCTATCTCTTCTCTCTTTCTTCTATGTGTTTTTGATATCTGTGTAAGCACTACACATGCCTGCCTTTTTTCCTCTATCTACGCAAATTCTTCTCTATTTTTTCTTCAACTTACTGCTTACTCGTTGAGCCATGCTGAACTTAATTAGTGTGTTTTTATGTTCTTAGGGTTAGAGGTGGGGAATTTTCCAGCCAAAGTAAGTTCAAATGCCGTATTTCACTGCGTTCGGATGAGTTCCGTTGATGATGCGGATGATCAATTCGCATATCAAACGGCTGTGAACATTGGCGGACACGTATTTAAAGGGATTTTATACGATCAAGGTCCTGAGAATCAGTACATGGCTGCTGGTGAAAGCTCGTCCGGCGGTGGAAGTGCTAGTCACCAGCATAACCTTATTGGTGCTGCGGGAACCGCCACGTCAGCAGCCACGACTTCTGCGAGTGGTGGCGGGGCAGCTGCAGCACCCGAAGCCTCACCTTATCTCGACCCTTCTTTATATCCAGCTCCCCTCAATACTTTCATGGCTGGTACGCAATTCTTTCCACCTCCAAGATCTTGATGACATGAGCTTCAATATTTTTCCACACCGAAAATTTGACATTTTGACCTTTACTCTGTAATGGAATACTGTTATGTTAGTAATAGCCGTTAAGGTTTGAAAATTTCTCGGAGAAAAAAGGAGCACATGAAAGAAAAGGAGGGAATTGAGGGGATGATGTTTAGTTTTCAGTTCTAATTTCAATGCATAGTTGAATTGATTCCATTAGTTGTCTTAGAAATGTCCAATAAAGGCGCTCCTTTTATGCTGAAATATTGGCTTCTTGGTTTATTTTCTTTTCAAATTGTAAGCTATTCTTTTCCCCTATTTTCTCGTTTGAGTTTGACTAAAAGCCTATTTTTTGTGGAGATACATGAATTTAGGAGGAAGTATGGTCTATAGCAATTTCAAATGACTTGTTTCAAGCGTCTCAAAACGGGGTTTGATTTCCGAGAACAAACTGCGTTTGAGTTTTAGTAGGCATTTGGTCATAAAAATTGTAATTTTTATAAGTAGTATTTAGAGTTAAGTTGAAAAATCGCATTTGAAATTTGAAATTACATTCAGTGCATCTCACTTCGAAAAAATGTTGTAATTTTTGTTAGGGGAACTAATTTTTACTTGTAAAAGTGATTTTCAAGTGGTAAAAGCTATTTTGTCATCCTTAGAAACTCATCTTTAAATTTTTAACCCCCAAAATTCAGTCCAATTTGATAGCTAAACAATGATTTGAAAATATTTTTTGTAGAAAAAGAAGAAAAATTTATGTCTTAATGGCTACTTATTTTTCAATTGTAAAATACTTATCTGAACCGGTGAATATAATTTAATTAATGGATTTGAAAGCTCAAATTCCTAACTGAATTTCGAATTTAGCTCCATTATCTTCTCCGTAAACGTGTAGTATTTCCTGCTCTATGAAAATGTTGTGACACTCAAGGAGGTAATTTATTCCTTTGGTCAATCGTCAAATATAAGTGTACTCTTACTTGACGTAGTAGTTTATTAATCTTTACTACCCATAGAAATTACTTTAATGTGATCAGTGAAATTCTTTTATATTGCCGGTGTATACTACTCTAGTTAAACTATGTGGAAAGAACAATATTATCAGGTGCTACTATGGTATATCCGTTGTATCTTGATTGGATGTATAAGAGATGTGACTTGCATGTAAGAAGTGGAATGCTGTTTTTGATTGGTTCAGGTATGCTTAAATGCATATTGGCAGGCGCATTAAGTTTAAATTAATGTGCCATAAAGTAAATAGGAAATTTTTTGTTAAGAGCATTTACACAAGATGCATCCAGGTGTTTTTCCGTTTCCATTGTCAATGTCTACTTATGTGGTAACTGTGTGCAACAGATAAATTGAATAGTTTTCCTTGGGTTTGCATAATATCTGACCTGTTACCTGTTACTTTCTGATCTGAATTTAAGGGCTCTTTTGTTCTTCTCATACTGTTATTTTTCAGATTTCTACTTATATCATCTACACTTTCCTGGTTCATGAAATTCTAAATATAGGTGAAAATATTTTCCCCAACCTTAGGATTTTGATTATCTTATCCTCATCCTTCCTCATTAGCAATTATCTTCTTCATAGTTAATATATACGTAGTTAAAGTCTTTCTCTTGACTTTGGGATTAGTCATAATTCGATTTAAATTTTGTTATTTCTATAGATTAGTAAATATAGTGTCTTTTTTGATTTCTAAAGATAACCCAGTTTCTTAGTCAGAAAAATGGTGGGAGGAACAGCTCGTAATGTGTAGTTAATGGTATTTAAAATAAAAACAATAATGTGTACTGTGTACACACATTGATTAGTAGCCACTCCTATTTTGATGACCTTGTATCTTATGAGCGGAAATGACCATATTCTTAGCTGGAAAAGTTAATACTCCGTATTTAAAGACGTTGATAGGTTAATTAATTTAATGGTCGAATCATTAATTAGAAGCATTTAGGGAGAAGTTAAAAAGAATGGAAATGAAAATAGAAAATCAAAAGGATGAGCAGTTGTATCTAGTTTTTCAGCTAAGAAAAGACGTAAAGTGTGAAATATATGTATATGTCCATGACTGCAATGGATGTAGCAATGTAGAACACCTGTAGCAGACCATTATTACATGACAAGATGGAGGGGACGTACATCAACAGGAAATATTGTCACTTTTTCCTTCTCTTCTTTTCACTCACACTCTATTGCTTTAGATAATGAATGAAAATGTTGCTATTAATTACCACCTCCATTTTTTCTTTGAAGCAGAAGCCCCTACATGGAAGCTGAGCTAATTATACATTGAATGTTAATTAGTGAAGTAATTTTTAGAGAATTAACGCAGTATGACATGTTGTAGAAGTTATATATATATACTTGTCATGTTCATTTTTTTTAGGTTTTCTACTGATAATTTATAAAAATATTCTTTAATTAGCTTGATATGGTACTGTAGATAGTAGTAAATAAAAGTTAAACCCTTATACAATGCAGATAATAGTGTTTTGACATGCAACAAGTTGCATTTTTACTATGACATTAAATTTGTAAAGTCACGCTAGAGTTTCTTTCCTAATTTGTGAGATGGAATGTTTCTTGGTAGATAGAAGTTAATTACTCCTATTACAACCAACTGTTGCATTATTTGAATGAACTGCGTTTTCGTGATGATAACAAATATTAATTGCTCATTTACTGCTATTGTTTGAATTTGAGCGTCATTATGTTATTTGAAAATTTAATTTGTTAGAGAGGGCATATTTAATTACTTAATTAAGTATGTGAGCTTAATTCTTTTTCATGAGCGAAGTGCATGGAATTTCATTTTTATAATGGGTAGCGGCGAGTAGAACCAAGAGTCCAAGATCTCTACCTCCTATGGTACTGTATAAGACTCAGGAAATCAATAGTATTTCACCGATAATACAAATTCAAGTTACAAATAATTTAAATAGATTACAACTTCAAGGTAGAATAAGAGTCCTATGGGGATAGGGAAATGTTTGAATTAATGCTATCTCATATAATGCTACATGTTGTTGGAAAGGATGTCTCTGATGAGTTTGTTCTCATATACGTTGAGATATTCTAACAAAATATACTGGAAATATTGGCTTTGGCTAATTATAGAAATCTATCTAGTGTGTGATTAAGGAGGCTGTTCTCTCATATGGAGTGAATGCACTTGCAACTCCCTGTATATTTTTGACGTAGTCTAATGAAAAGGTTGATGATGATATATATATATATATATAGATGTGTATAAGTATACTTGGAATGTTAATATTTAGTTTAACTGGTTATTAGATATTACAAGATTTTGTTTGTATGTGTAAACTCTAAGAGGATACATTCGTCGTATGGTAGAGTTCTTTATTTTATGTTGGGTACTAAGATTAAAATGTTGAAGAATATCTTTTTTTTTGTATCAAATAATTCTTTGATTTGTTCCAACATTGCACTTATCTTGTGATATATGGAGCCTTTATTTAGCTTAGAACTATCCTTTTTGTTCAAGTACGTTTTTTGGACCATAGTCTACATGAACTATTTCATGTTAGTCTTCTATATTTCAACTCCGGAATGTGATTGCATGTGCTTGTAGACCATTTCTGTAATCTAGATGGAGCTTTATAGGCATCGTCGTTAGCATATTAAACACCCCCCCCCCCCCCCCCCCCCACCTTTTTCTTTTTTTTTTTTTTTTTTTTTTNTCCACTTGGATTCATTTTCAGGTTTTAGAGTTACATTAACTAGCTCAACGAATAAGATGCATGGTACTAAATAACATATGTAGGAGATGCCTCGCTGATTGAACTGCAATTCTCAGCACTCTATTAATCTTGTAGCTTAAAATTATGCTATTTTGCATGTTTGTTTTACTGCGAATTTCCACATGTAACTCCATTGCAAAATAGTTGAAGTAGTTGCGAAAGAATCGTAGTCTCCTAAGTCTCCAGTTTAAAGTTTAACTTACAGAATCGATAACGGACAAGTGTAACATGCCTATCGCATGTGTGCAAATTGTTTTAGTGTGTTTATGTATATTTGTTTTTTGAGAATCTTTCTGAAGTTGATGGAAAGTGAAAGTTCAACAAGAGTAGGTATGGAGTAGAGGAAGAGATAATAGGTTCTAGCGGCTATTAAGTGGGACTGGAGTAATATTACTAGCTTGATGGATTGAATTGAGAGTGAGAGAGAGAGACGTTCACAGCAATAAAACATGAGAGAAAGTAGTTGCGGAAAATAGACACCGTCGTTTCATTGTGATATCTTATACGAAAGAATTTGAGCAATTTTAAAGGTATTGTGCGAAGTTGCCTTAGACCATTTAAACCTCTTTAATTGTTTTTTTACGGAATTGATAAGAGATAAGTGTAATAATCTCTAAAAATAATAAATGTCACAAAGTGTGTAGACTAGTTGTCAATGATGTGTCAGATCTTGAAGTTCTGGCGAAGACAAAAAATACAGGCTCGGACAAAGTCTTCGTAGGTAGAATTACTCGATACATGTGCATATGTTGGTGGGAGTACGAGTGCACAAGCTTTTTAAGACACAACTGTACTAAAAAGAATGATAAATATATATATGGACGAATACTCACGCATATATACACGCAAAATGAAGAACATGCATAGCAATGAAGGTGAAGAAAGGCATATTTCCTAGTTTGAACATAAATACACGGGAAAGGTCAGGTTTTCAATTCTGGCAAACATGTAGCCGAAAGAAGACGATCATATATAAGCAAGTATTTTCCCATTCCCAATGCTGACAATTACTATTATTGCAAGATTACTTTCCCAGAAAATTTTGAACGATGAGATTCTCATATTTTCTTGGAGAAAATTAAAAAGAATACTTACAGGATTCCATGAAAAGAAGATGAAAGATTTCCGCTTTCATCAGATTCAAAAAATCCTCGAGCAACAAAAAAAGCAGATTTCTCCTGTTGTCCTGCTATTTCCCTGTCTATAGTTGATTCTGCATTTTTAAAAAAAAAAAGTGTGTCCCTTTTTCGAGCTAGTATTAGTGTTGCCAATATATATTCGCTTTGATAAATTGAAGGGAAAAAAACACATACTTTCACTTGCTTTGGAAAATGTTAGAATTATGTAGACCGTTGTTTGTCGTTAATATGCCAGACAATTGGATTATTAAAGCCTGGATTCCATAGGACTCTTTCAAGGCTTAAATAAATAAACTTGACAGAAATGCTACATTTTGGATGAATGTACCTAGGTTTCTACCCAATTTTCTTTAAATATTTGCGAGAAAGTTTGAACCTGCTAGACATGCCTTAGTCATAAATTAGTCGAGCGCCCGATTATTTGTTGGGAGCAGATCTACTGACTTTCATTTAGGCTTACAATAATAGACTACAATGCATTGTACGTTTAAACCGAGATGAATTGCAATGGTTCCGAATGAAAAGGGGTATTATGGTTTGACGTATTAAAATAAGAGGATCATAACACATTTCTTTTTAAGGATTATAGCGTTTTTTTTTCTTTTAGGGTTGTTGCTTTTTTTTCAGAGCTGTATTACTAGCTAGGTTTATTTCTTAAAGCACATAATACAGGAAATCATCTCCAACCCCAAGGTGGGATGATAAAGTGGTCCCATTGCTCCATAGGGTCAACTTAAAGTTTCTCAACACTTGAGTACAAGAATGATTATTTTGATTGAAGAAGATGCTGCAAAAACTGGTTCGCTTAATTCCATCGGCAGAACAGTATATATTTGCAAATAAAATCTGTCTTCAATGAGGAAATAAAATGAACATGCAGTATGGCCAGAACTGAAAATTCTATTGTGTTTTTCGGGACTTCCCAAAATCTTGAAAGCAGAAGATGATTTCATGGCGGACCCATTTTCAGAAGAGAGATTATTCGTTTTCTTGATGTAGTGGGGTCGAAGTTCTTAAGCTGCATATGATAATGGAGCTACTGTATGTGGAATATTGGAATTATATGTACGAGAATGTGAAGGGTTTGCAATAATAACGTTGCTAAATCTGTACAAAGTTCCAAAAGACACGGCCAGAGTGACTATTTTTGATCCAATGGTTCCAATACATACAACGTTATTGTTAGTCCGATTACCTTGTCATGATATAAAAAGGGTAGCTGCAGCAGTGTACAACAGCGGACACAGTCACATGAACCTATATATTATAGGCTAACTCTTTTAATTCGGCCTTTTCTTTTAAGTAAATCCATTCACCCAGGCTATACTTACATGACGTGATGGGGCTTTGGCGGGACCCCTACCTCTCTATAAATTACTATCCAAAAGAATATTCGAAGGAAGACATAAACCTTAGCCTCCAGAGATACATAAAGAGTGAGAAACCTCACCCTTATGTGGATAGCAAAAATTGTATCTTTTAGTTTAAGAGAGGACTCCTCTGTTGTATCACAGATGGATGCCGAAGCATATGCTATTATGATTAATCCTAGATAATCAGAACTAAACATTAACAAAAAGATAGTGGTCGCTCTTTGTTCTCATTCTGAAGTCGACATAGTCTCTTTGGACATTCTTCAATAAAGCTTAAACATTCCTAAATAATGAGATAGCTTGAGTGTTTGTCTGTTCATAAGTCTAAAGTTTGGCAAGTTTATCAGCTACGATATTAGCTTCTCTGTAACAATGTTGAAATTGACATACGCCTTCTGCCATTAAGTACCTAATTTTCTGGATATGCTCTTTCACTTGAGCTTGAGTCTTGTTGATCTCATTGATCATGTTAACAAGTAATAGAGAACAGATTCAATTACTAACTCATTAAAGCCATTGTCAATACACAATTGAAGTCCTATAAGTTATTCCACGTATTCAACCATGTTATTGCTGCAGGTACCAAGATATGAGTAGAAAGCCATGATCATGTTGCCATTCTTATCTCTAAGAATGTCTCCTCATGTTGCCTCTCCTGGTTGCCTTTACAACATCCATCAGTGTTAAGCTTCATGCTGGGATGATTAAGCTTGTCCAACCTAATAATCTTGATATCAGTTTGTTGCTTAACTCTTTCCATCTTGTCACAGATCTCATTCCAAATATCATTAGCTTTGATTGTAGGAACTTGATTGTTAAGAATAAGGCTAATCAACCAGGTAACATGTTTGATTATTATCTGGTGGGATAAAGGGATATCTTCATATTTATGGCTACACCTGTTTTTCCAAAACTCTTAACATACCACAGTGGGACACATTGAAAGAGAAGTTCACGTATCTTGTTTTTAGGTTTTGCCAGCCACAAGTGAAACATCATAGCTCTAACAGAGTTCCTTTGATATGGAATACCACAAGAATTACAGAAAAATTTCCAGACCCTAGTCATTTCGCCTGTACAAAATAGATGGTCCATAGTTTCATATTTGATATCTCTACAGCAATAGCATCTAGATGATCCATGATACCCAAATTTAATAGTTACATCATCAGTTGGTAGTCTAGAATGAAGTAATCTCAGCATGAAAAAGGACATCTTAAAAGGAATCTTAGTATGCCATATCTTTCGAGCAGAAAGAAATTTATCTCTAACAATCTTCAGTAGTTCCCACGCAGACTTGCATATGAATTCACCACTTTGATCTAGCATCCACATTGGATAGTCATTTTTATGTGGCTCCACATTAATCTTCATGATTTGATGACACGAATGTGTTGGGAGGGCATTGTTGAAAGCATTTTTATTCTATGTCCCATTCTAGAAAGAAAGATACTTTTATCTTTTTAGATCTATAACCTTGTGGAAGCATCTTAGTTAGAGCACCTAGTCCTGGACAATTGTCCCACAAAAGGATAGGTTCCCTTTGCCAACCTTCCAAAGAATGTGTGGTTCACACTATTCTTGATATCAGTGAGCCTTCTCCAAGCATGAGAATCCCCATTAGTCCATTTCTTAGCAGAGAGTGTGACATTTTGCAATATTTACCTTCCAATAATTGATTAAGCAAGGAACACTTGTTCTAAAGTTCCATCAATTCTTGACAGAAAAAGTATCACGAAATCTTTGAATAATTTTAAAACCAGCTCCCCCCTCATTAGTAGGGAAACATACTTTTCTCTAAGCTATCCAATTGATGTTTATTCTAACCTTCATATTCATCCCATAAGAAATTAGCAATACACTTCTCCATTTGAAGTATACAGGTTTAGAAGGTTGAGTAACCGAAATGATGTGAAGAGGAAGAGATGCTAAAGCAACTTGAATGAACATAACTTTTCCTCCAAAAGATAAAGACTTAGTGTGCCAATTAGTGATCCTGTTAGACAACTTGACAACTAATTCATTAAAATATATGATTTTCTTCTTGCCAGTGTAAATGGGACATCCACGGTATTTGAAAAGCAGATGTTGTTCAAAACCAATTATTTTTTTCACTTCATGGATGAAGGTATTAGCATCGTTTATGTGTACAATAAAATTTGACTTTATCTTATTTACTTGTCCGGAGACATTTTCATAAACTCCAAGTTTATGCATCATCATGGCCACTGATGTATGTTCACCAGAGGAAAAGAGAATAGTATCATCGCCATAATATAGGTGTGTGATAGGAGGGCCTTTTTCTTTAGTAGAGAAAAGAACAAAAACATCACCTACTAACTGATCCATCAGTCTAGAAAGCAATCCAGCCCCAATAATAAAATAAAGAAGAGGATAAAGGATCTTCTTGCTTAAGCCCCTTAGTGAATTTTAAAAAATCATGTTGCTCCATAGATATTGATGGAATATCAATTGTTAGATAGAAACCTCCATATCATGTCAGTCCAAACCTCTGAGAATCCCATGTGCCTGAAAACTTAACATGAGAATACCCACGATACTTTGTCATATGCTTTAGTCATATTAACATGAGAATACCCACGATACTTTGTCATATGCTTTAGTCATATTAAGTTTTAAGGCTACCTTAAGGGTCTTCTGTACTCATATTGTGTACCATTTCCTGAGTCAACATCATATTCTCAGTAATAGATCTTCTTTCATAAAACTAGTTTGATTCTGAGAGATGATCTTGCTCAATATAGTAGTAAGTCTACTGTTAATAAATTTTGATAAAATCTTACAGGAAAAATTACTTAGACTGATTGGTCTAAGTTTAGAAAATTCCTGAGGTGATCTGGCTTTTGGCAGAAAGATGAGGCACGAGTGAGATCTGGCTCTTGGAATAATGCCTCCATTAAAGAATTTCAGTACCATATTGTATAGCTATTCAACAATTATATCCCAGAAATGATGATTAAATATTTCTGACATACCATCTAGGACCGGTGAGCTATCAAAGCTCATAGTAAAAATAGTTTCCTTAAGCTCTTGCATAGTAAGAACCTCACAGAGCATGTTATTATCCTCCCTAGTAATTTTTTTGGAAGGCATGAAAGACTTGAGAAGTCCCTGTTATGATAATCATCAGTGAACATCTTCTCAAAACATTTGACTGCTTCTTGGCCAATGTTGTCACTTCCTTCAATCCAATAACCATCCTCATTTTTAATCTTCTTATGATTTAATATCTGCCTTTTTAAATATACGATTGAGTGAAAAAATGCGGTATTAAGGTCCCCTTCAGCATGCTACGTGATACCTGATTTCTTCCAAAATGTTTCCTCAATTTTATATTGACTGGTGAGTTGAGAATTGGCTTCATTGAACTTGACCATATTAGTCACTGAATTGTCCTGAAGGCAAAGTTCCTCAAGCTCAACCACTTTTTTCTCCTTATCCCTAATCAACTCAAATATATCACGAAGGGTGTTTTAGACCAGCATGAAATCTTATGACATGTATTCTTAAGTTTCAGATGAAACTTGCACATAGGTGAGCCCTCCACTGGAATTTGCCAAACATGTTGGAGTACATCTTTAAATCTTAGTTCATCAACCTAAGAATTAAGAAATCTAAAAAATATAGTAGAACATGTGACATTGGATCTGTCATATATTAATAGAGGAGCATGGTCTGATCATGTTCTTACTAAGTGTATGACACTAGTATCTAAAAATCTTTGTAACCTTCTCTGATTAACTAAGACCCTATCCAGTCCATTCCATATTCTTTTCTCAGGAACCCTGTGATTACACCATGTGAACATCAAGACCACGTAGCCCAAGTCATGTAGTTCACAATCCCCTATGCATTCAATGAAAGGAAACTTTTTTCCATCCTATGAGGTCTTTCACCTTGCTTTTCAGATGGATCAGTGATAGAATTAAAATCACTAATCACAATCCAATCTTCATTATACATTGATGACACTTGTCTTATATCACCCCACAATGGTTCCTTGAGATGCACTTTATATTTTGCATACACAACGGTGATGGCAATAGTGTTATCACATTGTTTGATAGTGCATGTGAGTTGTTGTTCCTTATCAGATTGGATAGAGAAGTCAAATATATCATCAGTGAAAATCCAAATCTTGTTGTTGCAATTACCATAGGCAAACTGATAACCCAGCCTTCTTCTGTATCAGTTAACTTTGGTCTTTTTGCAGAAATTTTCTTGGATGGCCATGAACTCAATCTTGTATCGTCTCTTCAATTGTTTAAAGAGATTGGATTATGGCATATCCACTATAAAAAAATTCAATCCCGCAAAAGATTGTTCGTGGAACTACTATCGAGATTATTCAGACCAAACTTGTATTGTTCCAGGTCTACGTAATCCAAAAAAATTAATTGATATATACATGCGGCCCCTAATTGATGAGTTGAAGTTATTGTGGCATCAAGTATGATGTATCAAATACAAAAAATTTCATACTCCGTGCTAATTTGATGTGAACTATAAATTAATTTTCTGCTTATGGAATGATGTTCGGGTGGTCAACTACCAGGAAGTTAACTTGCCCGACTTGTATGGACGGAACAAAAGCTTTCACTTTGAAACATGGAGGCAAGAACACATGGTTTGACTATCATCGCCGCTTCTTGCCAATGGATCATGAGTTTAGGAGAAATACTAGTGCATTTAAGAAGAACAAAATTGATTATCAGGTGCCACCGCATGTCTTGCTGCCTGAAGAGATTTGAAACAGAATTATGAATCTACCTACGGTAACAGAGTATCCATTGCCTAATAAGATACTAGAGTAGGGTGTAACACACAACTGCACAAATAAAGCATATTTTGGTAGTTACCTTATTGGAAGCACAACTTATTCGGCATTATCTTGATTTCATGCAAATCAATAGGAACTTTTTTGATAACTTGTTTAATACTGTGATGGATGTAAGCAACAAGACAAAAGATAATTTGATGGCCATGATGTATTTGAAAGAATATTGTAGGCGGGCTGAGTTGTACTTGACTTACTTAATTAACAAGATTCAGAAGCCTAAGGTGTCACTACCCAAAATCCACTATAGGTCGTGATTGCGCCTAACGCCGCTGTCAGGCAAGCCGACAATGATTTATCAGCTTAGGTACTAATCTTATTACTTGAAATCATAATTTTGTTTTATTAAGTAGTACAAAATAGAATTTACATGGTGAAATGATAAAAAAATTCCTGAACCATCCTACTAAACATTCAGTAGAAACTTCCAAAACCTGGTGTCATAAGTGCATGAGCATCAACTAGGAAATATAATAAAATACATCGTCTGTATGGAATATAAGTTAGACATGAGAAATAAATGGCGCTGGTGGAGACTCTGTATTTTGCAGATCGTAGTATAGAATGAAGCTCACCGTAAAGTCCCCGCAATAGGTGCGCCTCTGCGCCCCAAAAGACCACTAGAAATGTAAACCTACATAATAAGTACAGAGTAGTATGAGTACGAAAATCAACGCATACCCAGTAAGTATCTAGCCTAACCTCAGAGAATTAGTGAGGGGGGGTCGACGTCAACACTTACTAGTGGTCCAATAAGACAGGTACATTAAGAAGTAAACAATTATGGGGCAAATTAAATAAACAAAATAAACAAGTATAAATATGTGGTACAATCCTCCTCTCAACAATAAACTCAA
>MDKI01056796.1:0-12024 GCA_005239505.1 Nicotiana paniculata
TC
Organism: Nicotiana paniculata; assembly: GCA_005239505.1. Classification (NCBI taxonomy): domain Eukaryota; kingdom Viridiplantae; phylum Streptophyta; class Magnoliopsida; order Solanales; family Solanaceae; genus Nicotiana; species Nicotiana paniculata. The sequence continues at coordinate 3 of MDKI01056796.1, forward strand.
AATTCCTATATTACTTGTCGACCACGTACACTTGCGTGTGCACTGGGAAACCAACCAACAACTGGTCCACCATCTCATCGGCATCGGCCTTGGTTATTTCAGCCACCGACTTGGCCTCTTTAAGCTCCTTGGCGAGGGTCTCTCGATCGGCAACAACCGAGCTCTATTGACACAGGAGCTCCTAAATTTTCTGGGACCGTGAATTAGCCTTCTCCCTCGTCGCTCGAAGTTGAGCCTCCGATTGCACCAGGGCAGTCTCCTTTTCCGAGGCCAAGCGACCTGTCTTGACTTTCCACTCTTCAGCCTCAACCTTGATTACATCCATCTCGGCCCGGACTTGGTCTATCTGATCAATATTATGTTGGACATGCGGGTTCTAACCATTAGTCACCGTGTCTAGCTCATCGTCACTAACTTCAAATATTTTTACATGTTCAACCATGACGGCGTGTTTTATTCGAGCCACGTCCAACTCAGCTCGAAGGCTCTTGGCCTCTCCTTCGTTGCTCGTGGAGAAGTTTGTACGTGTCTCTCTTCTTAGTAAGCTCTTTAACTTTGTCCTCGAGTTCACTCAGCTCATCCCGATATTGGAGGAAGGTTTCATGGTGAAGAATTGAGGCCTTAAAATACGAGAAAAGATATTAGGATCATCAAGAACTAAAGTTTAAAAATAAAAGAGTTTGATAACAACTTACTCGGTTCATCACCTGTTGTGCTTCCCTGAACAGGCATGGGGCCTCCACCTCATTCATTTTTTCCTGGTCTTATTCAGTTACCAGGCACTAGAGGTAACTAGCTATCCTAACAGGGGCGGAAAGAACCCAGGCATCCGCCTGAACAGCAATAACGATTGAACACTTCCGGCTAGGATCCATACTCGGGGCGTGGAACAAGTTGACCAACCTTGGGACCGAGTGTGGCCCGCAAATGTCCAAGGATGGACTTTTCCTCGGCACGTCTAAATCACCCAATATGGTTAAGTCCTCCATGGTGGACAAGTCTACACTATCAAAGAAGTGACGAAGGGGATCGTCCACCCCGTGGGCCCGCTCGTTCAATCCCTCCTTCGTCGTTCGGGCTTCGTCAAACATTGAGTCCCTGAATGAAGGTGATCCCGTAATGTCTATCACACTAGGCGGGGTGGAGCCGGCATCTCGAGAGTTCTCGGCCCCCACTATGGCATCGGCCTCGCGAACTTGAGAGGGGTTAGCCTCCATCGTTTCCTCCTCGGCTGCCACATGTTCTTCGAGGACGAATGGCTCTTGGGCCACTAAAAGTTCGTCCTCCTCAGGCTCATTCCTGAGCCGAAGGAGTGAGTCCGAGTCAAGCACTCGGGAGCCGGAGGTCTCTTTTGACTAGCAAACTAGCCTCTTTCTCGATTTCTTTTTCTCCAAGCTCGGGGAGCTCAAAGCCCTCCTCCTTTTCCTCTCCCCGGCCTGCCCCGGAGCAGGAGAATCTACAGGCAAGTCCTCACCACCAACTGGAGGCCTAAGCTCAACATCCTTAGGCAAACTTTCAAGAAGAAGTAAAGGAAATAAGGTCTTGATGTTAAAAGAAGAAGCCTAACACAACCCACTCGGGAAATAAGTCTTACCATGGGAACGGGCCTCCCAACAACCTTTCGAGAGTTTGCGCCACGAGCGCTCAGAGTAGGGAATTTGTGAAACGATACCATTGACCCACTCCTTGAATCGAATGACATTATTTAGGACTCGATGACGGCTGCACCGCCACAAATTCTAGTAAGGACAAGAGATGTAAATCATAAAGTCAACATTCGAAGGAAAGTTCTACTTACGTAACGTATTCCACTTCTCGGGGATTGGCCTGCATTCAGCTGGAATCAAGTCTGAAGTCCTCACCCATACAAAACGGCATTGTCAGCCTCGATCCGGGTACTCATCGATACTTGAGAATGAGGCTTTACTGCCCGACGCACAAGCTTTATCAGCCCCGCTCGGAATAATTAGGGGCTGTACAAACGGAGTAGGTGATCCATAGTGAACTGGCAGGAGTCAATCTTGTTCACAAAAAACCGAAGGAGGATCACAATCCTCCATAATGAAGGATGAATCTGACCGAGGCATATCTCGTATCTCTTACAGAAATCTATTATGACCGGGCCCACTGGTCCCAATGTAAAGGGATAAGTGTAAACACTCAGATATCCCTCAACATGGATGGTAATGGCCTCATCGGGGTTGGGGACCACTATGTTTGATCGGCCCAGCTGTAATTTTTTCGGACCGTAGGAAGGACCTCTTCGGTAATCGAGCAGATGTATCTCGAGACCTCCTCATAGCCGAACCTGTACGGAGGAAGGCTTTTCAACCATGAAATCATCGTGGACCGAGAATCCTCCTAGGATTAACATTTTCAAGGGGGGTTCGGGTACTGATTCATCAGCGGCCACGTCCGGTGCGGTCTCCTCGACCTCAGTTGCCGGCCGCGAAGTGAAAAGAGCTTCTTTCTAGGGAACAATTTTGGAATTCTTCGCCATTAATTTCTTTAGAAAGTAAAATGGAGGAAAATCTGGAAAAGATGAAGAAAGAATGGAAGTTAGTATTAGACTTGTTGACTTGAGAAGAAGATAGGTAAAAGACTTCTTGCAAAGTACCTTGAGTAATGGGGGGTAAAAATTCTAAAGAGTATGGAAATTCCAAGGGTACGAGGGTAGAAGATTTGATGTAAAGTGAAAATGATCAAAAGTGAGGGTATTTATAGTAGTTCACCGGCATTTCACGTCTAGAGACAGCCAACCAGCGGCCGACATGCATTTAATGTCATTATAATGTGACTGACGAGATGTTTCAGGTTTTTGTTGTTTCTACTACAATGTGCCGAAGTAGTAATCAGAAGCTCATGTCGTTTCTCATAATTTACTCTATGAGAAATGAGGGGACTATCTATATACAGGTAAAATAAAGCTCATGGTTCACCCCGGTCTCCGACAAGATAAGCCAGGCTCGAGACATAGTGAGGAGGGACCGAAATCGAGCCAAAAGCCCCATCGAGCTAGAATCCGGGGGCATGACACCTGCTCTCAAGAATATCAAGTTCATGGTTTCGGAATCAGTCCTAGCCTCGAACGACTTCGAAGAACATCGTCGGACAATCAAGCATAGCCATCGGAAGGTCGAAATACCCGTGACTGGCTTGATATCACAGAGGGGATCTCTACAAGATTTTTTTGCCTTTTATAGAGTTGTACCTAAAGTAGGTCTCCCCTACTATATAAATGGGAGTCTGATAATTCATGAATTACATTGAAACACGCATTCCAAAATAATATATTATTATTTTCTATGTTATTAGGTCTTTCTCTTGTTCATTAGTGCTGGTTGTGGTGATCTTGGATCAAGGGTGACTATTTCACTAAGCCTGGAATTATCATACTCGTGTGGTTTGAATTTATTTTATCTTTGTTATTTCAATATTGACTTAATTTATTTCTTTGTATCGAATTAATCTGTGTATTCTTAAATCCACTTACAAATTTAGTTGTTATCCGATTTTAAGGGTAAACAGTATTGAAAGAAATGTTGTTTCGAAATTTTGGACCAAGCAAAGGACTCCATTGATCAAGTTTGAGATTCTTTATGCCGAAAGTCTTGAAATTATAAAATCAGTAATCTTATGAATATGAAATTGAATTATAAAGCCGAAACTTAAAGAGATTGAAATGGGATTAAATCGGAGTAGAAAATTAAAGAAAAAAAGAATTCTAACCTATTTTATTTATAAATGATAAATTGTATATACTGATGTAATTAAGTGATTATCTCTTTAGGAATGGATAAATAATTTTATAATGTAGTATACATAGGTAAAAACTCTATCTTTATCATCCAATTTATTAGTCATGTTGACTTAACAAAGAATCTCTACGTGGTCCGTCAAATATATACTTAATGCACTAGTACGAGAAGCGAATTATACCATTCTTATAATCAAGATAAGTTATATTTAATCTTGCTACATTTGTTTCAATAGCTTATTCAATTCCATCTTTAGATAGTGAACATAAACTTTATAACTTTTAAGAACCGATTGTTTAGTCTTTCATATACAGACAAAAATGTTTATACGCAAAATTATCTACTATATAAGAAAATGACACACAAGTGAATACATAACATGTTTATAATAAAACTTTATTAAGTTAAATAAGGTGACAACTAAATTGGTCATTTTGAGTTCTAAAATCTAATTCCTCTATTTGAGATTTCCAGTAGGTTTATTTGATATTTATAACTTAGGGGTATAAGTGGTTCGGGTCCCAAGAGGTTCAAGAGTAATTTGGAATACTTAGTTCGTAGTTAGAAGCATTAGTTAAGAGAGTTGATCAAAATTAATACTTTAGTTAAACGAGTTCAAATTCTTGATTTGAAGGTTCTCGTAGGTTCGTATGATAATTTTGTACTTATATATAAATTTAATTTAGCACATGAGGGGCTCGGATATGATTCAGAAGTAACTTGTGAAAATTGAAATTTGAAGAACACAAGAGATTTGCACCTTTGATTCTTAATTGCAAGATGTCCGTATATGTTTGGAGTCTTTAGACAAGTTTGTACAGGGTATATGGACTAGGCGGAATGGCTTGGAGGGTCCAAGAGGGCTTAGGGATGAAATAATTTTTCACAACTAATCCTTTTAATTAAAAATATTATTCTTATGGGGGAATTTTTTTAATTTACTTTTTTCTAATCTTATTTGTTGTTTATGATTCTATTGTTCTGTATAATAATTGGGGCATGGATTGTGTGAGTTTTCTGTTGTTATCATTAATATTTGATATTAATTTTAAATTGGGTACATTACATAGTCTATATATGTCACAATTCAGAAATTTCTACCGTCGGGATCGTGATAACGCCTAACATTTCACTTGCTAGGCCAGCCAACGTAAGAGAATCTTAAGCCAATTTTAATCAATTACGAGAAGTAAACAGAATTAGACCGAACTGCAATTAATACTGAGTGCGAAATAACATAAACAACTTTAATTTCTAATTACAACCCGGATTTGGAGTCACAATTCACGAGTTTCTAGAGTTTCTACAAACAGGATTTGAAATAAATATAACTGTCTAGAACGAAAAGAAGGGTAAACTAGGGGAAATGGAAGGTGACTTCAAGGTATGCGGACACCAACAGAACTACCTCGAGTCTCCAAAAGCAAATCCAAGCTGAAACGCCTCATGGACAGCTGGGACTGAGACCAAAATCTGCACATTAAAGTGGAGTGTAGTATGAGTACAACCAACCCAATGTACTCCGTAAGTGTCCAGCCTAACCTCGATGAGGTAGTGACGAGGCTATGACAAGACACCACATAGAAATAAATCTGTACAAATAACAATATACGTACAACAATAACAAGTAAAAGCTAAACGTGTGATTTTGGGAGGGGACATGCGAAAAAGGGGCACAAGATACGATAAGCACTACAGGGAATGATAATAAGAACGGGCAATAAACCTTTAACCAGCAAAATGAATAAAACCTAATGAACAAAACTGCACGGTATCACCCTTCGTGCTTTTACTCTCAACCTCACTATGAAACAAGAATATCGGCATGACATCACGCGTCGAGCTTTTACTCTCAACCTCACTGTGAAACAATAATATCATCACAACATCACCCTTCATGCTTTTACTCTCAACCTCACTGGGAATCAAAAATAACTGCACGGTATCACCCTTTGTGCTTTTACACTCACTTTTATCATAAATAGATACGGCAAGACATCATGCTTCGTGCTTTTAACACTCTCCCTTACCATGTAACAGTGAGAATAAACAAAAAGAGAGACATAATAAGCAAGAACAAGCCTCACATCAACAATACCATCATAAACTTCAGGAAAACAATACTCAAATACCTCGAATAGCTCATAAATACGTAAAGAACGAATAATTAACTAGAGTAAGCATGGATATCATAATCAAAGAAAGAAAGAAATTGCAAGAAAACAAGTTCCACCGCATGTTTTGACCCAACAACAACCCTTAAGTGCTCGTCACCTCACATATATGTTGTACCAAACATCTAACATGTAGCAAAAAGGCAAACAAGTCCTAATCCCTCAAGTTAAGGTTAACCACGATACTTACCTCACTCCAAAGACCAATTCAAAGCTCTACCGGGGTCTTTCCCCTAGAATTCGCCTCCAAACCACTCGTATCTAACCACAATTGACTCAAATATATCAAATATTGCTAAAGGAATCAATTACAATGCATAAATTTAGAATTTCCAAACTTTTCTTCAAAAAGTCAAAATTCGACCACGGGTCCGCTTGGTCAAAACCCAAGGTTCGGACCAAAATTCATTTACCAATTCACCCCCAGCCTGGTTATATAATTTTTTTTCGAAATCCGACCTCAATTTGAGGTCAAAATTCTAATTTTATAAAAATCTCTAATTCTAACCAAACCCCCAATTTTCACCATATAAATCCAAGATTTTAGGTTGAAAACTTATGAAATGTAATGGGTAATTGAAAGAAAGTAGGTTAGAATCACTTACCAACAAATTGGGGAAGAAAAACTCTTGGGAAAATCGCCCCTAGGGGTTTCTAGTTTTGAAATTTTGAAGGAATGGCAAAAATTCCGAACTAGTTCTGTTTTATCACTGCGTCAGGTATTCAATGCGTTCGCATGAAACCTGACACGTTCGCGAAGAGCAAAGCCTCAATGGCTTACGCGTTCGCGAGGGGTTGCACGCGTTCGCGATGATCTGTCCCCCCTGGCCATCGTGTTCGCGATCTTGGGCTCGTATTCGCATAGAACAAACCCCTACTCCCCACCCAGACCCCTTACTCATCGCGTTCACGTAGAGCGGGACGCGTTCGCGAAGGGTGATCCCACCACTACTTCGCTTTGGCGTATAAGAAACACCACCCCAACTCTAATTTCCCCTTCGCGATCGCGAGAGAGGCTTCGCGATCGGGAAGCACAACACTAGATGACAACTGAAGCTTAAAAAAAACTAAATTTTTTCTAAGTTCAAATGGTCCGTAGACTATCCGAAATTCACCCGAGCCTCGAGGCTCCAAACCAAACATGCATACAAGTATAAAAACATCATATGAACTTGCTCGCGCGATCAAAACACCAAAAGAACGTCTAGAACTACGAATCAGACACCAAACCAAATGAAATTTTCAAGAAAACTTTAAAACTTCTATTTCAACAACCGGACGTCCGAATCACGTCAAACCAACTCTGTTTCTCACCAAATTTGACAGACAAGTCATAAATATAGCAATGAACATATACTGGGTTCCGGAACCAAAATACGGACCCGGTATTAATATCGGTCAATTCTTTAAAATCATTAAACCTTTAAACTTTTAATTTTTCGACAAAAATCAATAACTCGAGCTAGAGACCTCCGAATTCGATTCCTGGCATACAGTTAGGTCCCAAATCACGATACGGATCCACCAGGACCATCAAAATATGAATTCGAGTCCGTTTGCTTAAAATATTGACCGAGATCAACTCAAATGAATTTTTAAAGAAAAATATAATATTTTATTAGTTTTTAACATAAAAGCCTTCCGGAAAACTATCCGGACTGCACACGCAAATCGAAAAAAGCCATAAGAAGCTATTGGAGGCTTCGAAATATAGAATTAGATTTTAAAACTCTATATAACTTATCGGGCCATCACAATATATGTTTTATTATTTGGTTGTGTTATTTTTCGTGCAGTGTGCATATTAGCATTTTGCATTGATTATCTATGCATTTGAGGTGTAGTTTAAAATACTCAGCCTCAAAATTTAGTGAATTTATCAAAATTTTAGTATCAAATTTGGTTTCTATATTATAGTTGAATTAGAGTTCTCTTGTTTTGGATAAAAATTATTGCATAAGTTTGTAATTTTGAAACCGAGGTAAGTCAGTCTGGTAAACTTTAGTTATTGTGGAGTTTGTTGAATATTATGATAATATTTTTTATAATAATAAGATACAGTAAGAAGATAAAACTCACTGGAAAAGAGGGAAAGAGAACGAGTGTGGAGTTTTATTATTAAATTTGAATGTAAATCTTATGGGTAAGTTGGATGTTAGAGATGGGTGGGTCATATAATTTGATATGTGATTAACGGAGGGCATTTTAATCAAATTCAATAGATGACGGACAGGTTTTGTCCTTATCCGTATTGTTTTAAATGGTTCGTTAACTTTTAAGACATTTTTGGGCCAAAAAAAATGTCTGGAGCACTATTGACTCGATAGATGCACGAAGGGTATTTTTATGCGAAACTTACACAAATATCTCAAATAAGTTTCAACTTATTAACCTCTAGCCATTAGTTATAGACTTATCAAAACTAACCAAGTACATATAAAAATCGAAAAATCAAATAAACAAGGTTCTTTCTCTCAAACAATCACATGCAAAAATCACCTTCTATATTTTTAAGCGGATTAGCAACATTAGATGTAAGACGGAAAGGAAATTTCATGGATGAGTTAGCAAATAAGGTGATGAAATATGGAAAAAAAAATATAATATTCCAAAAATCTAAGCAAAAAAAGAACTTTTTCAATGGGTATAGTTGAAATTCATTGAAAACGTATAGATAAGTCAATATATAAATTTGAGGAAGATTGGAGTTGATTTGGACTGATTTTGTATCAAAATTCGTAATTAAATCGAGTTCAAAAAATTCTTCTGCGACACATGTATCAAACATGTATCTCACATGCAGGTATACATGGATATACATGTGATACAAATATGAAACGTATATGATACACAAGTGATACACAGTGTGATACACATATCATTTTTTTCATGTTCGATTTTTTACTTCGAATTTTCAATTCAAACCACCTCAAAACTTCATCAAATCATCCCAAAACTGAGATTCAAGCTCCTTAAGATGTACCAAATCTATTCTAGTAACACCCACTCAAAAAAAAATAATTGATATTTTTTTGCTACAAACAGCTAATTAGCTAATATTAGTAATATTTGGTTAATATTAGTAATATTTTATAAATTGACTAATTTTTGTAATAAGCTACTTATAAATGGACATAGCTGGTAGTTTCTCTATTTTTATATCAAATTCAACATGTCATGGGCAGTTTTGGCCCATTTCCCTATATTAGATTTTCTTGGAAGTTCATGTTTTGAAAATTCTCATTATTTTGTCAAACACTAATTAGTAAGTTATATTTTTTAAAGGTTCTTATTTTAAAGTTTAACTTAGCATTCTAAACACTTTAATTAATAAGTTATTAATATTCAAATGTTATATGTTAATAGCTTTATGCCAGACACTTTAATTATAAATGATTAGAAGTTTTTAAATTTTACGATTACGTGAAATCTATTTTCCTTTAAACCTTTTAAGGCTCCAGGCCGGGATGGTATTCATCTTTTTTTTTATCAGAAGTATTGGCATATCATTAGTGACTTCATAATAAACTTCTGTCGCAGGGTTTTCAAAACTCAATCTCTGCCTAGTAGAACCAATGATACATTTATTTGTCTCATTCCTAAGTTTCCCAATGTAAATAATCTTAAAAACTTTCGACATATTGGTCTTTGTAATACCTCCTATAAGATAATTACTAAAATTATTACAAATAGGATAAAACTCTCCCTTACCTCATTAGTCCTATGCAATCTAGCTTTATTAAGAATTGAAGAGCTTGTGATAATGCTATTATCGTCCAGAAAATTATGAACAATCTTCATAGAACAAAAAAATCTAACTTTGATATGATAATCAAATTAGATTTGGAGAAGGCTTTTGATAAACTGGAATGGAATTTTGTATATAAGACCCTTAAATATTTTCAATTTCCTCCCAATTTATCTCGTCTTATCATGCATTACATAAGTACTAGTTCTATGGGAATCCTAGTGAATGGTGCTAGAACAAATTATTTTCAACCCAGTAGAGGTATCCGTCAGGGTGATTCCATATCTCCTTATATATTCATACTTTGCCTTGAATTCTTATCTAGATTAATAAACCACCAAGTAGACACTTTAAGATGGGATCCAATCTACTTTGAAAAAAAAGACCCCTCATTTTCCCATATTCTTTTTGCTGATGATATAACTCTAATGGGAAAAGAAAACCAAAAAAAATAGGTCATTACATAAAATCATGTATGGACTTTTTTTGTAATGAATATGGGCTAGCCATAAACACTTCTAAATCAAGAATTATCCTACCTAATTATTGTCCCCAGAACTTCAAGTTATTTCTAACAAGCCTCTTTGATATAAAATTCACCAATGAATTTGGTAAGGACCTTAGATTTCCAATACTCAATCACTCTCCCACCACTAAGGACTTCCAATTTATCATAGATAAAATGCAAAGCAAGTTGTCTCACTGAAAATGCTCTTTCATAAACATGGCAGGTAGGACTACGCTAGATTCTAGTGCCTTAAGTGAAATCCCTACTCACTCTATGAAATACACACTTCTCCCCCCTAAAATCTTAAAGAAGATAGATAAAATTCGAAGGGACTTTATCTGGGGATCCACTAGCACAACTAAAAAACTTCACTTTATTAGCTGGCCAAAGAATACTAAGGATAAAGATGAGGGAGGGTTGGGTCTTCGGCCTGCTAAAGCTAAAAATTTAGTTCTAATCTCAAGTCTTGCTTGGAGACTATTAAAAAACCCTAGCACTCCCTGGGGCCACCTGATTATGGCCAAATATGAAACAAAAAAATCATCACTAGCACCTCTTTCATCTGGAAATCTATCCTAAAAGGATGGGAAGTGTGCAACAAGGGTATTCTTTGGCATCCAACTAATAACTCAAGGATTAACATTTGGTATACCAATTGAATTTACAACTCAAAATCCCGTAGAAGCTCAATAGGAGGGCCTCTGAGTAAGAACGACCTAACTCTTACTAAAGGAAGCATCATCAATAACATGAAATGGAATACAAAAGATATTTCCTTTGATTTGCTGTCATGATCCAAATTTCCATCCGTTGGGTATGGCACTTAGTCTTAGGGACTAGGTAAACCTAACATTTCCATTGAACGACAACAATAATAAAGGAATCATACCAGTCTCGATATAGACATCTTGACAGAGTTTATAATTTTCCAAAATCCGGTAATACAAGTAATAAGCTCTACGAAATCTTTCTATCAAATCTAAATACAATTGTCTAGGAATAAGCAAGTACAGTTGAATAGAAATAAAACAGGAAGGTGACTCCGAAGCCTACGAACGCAGCAGCAGGTTACCTTGAGTCTCCTTAGCAATGATCTGCGCAACTACTAACAAGAATAACCTGGATCTGCACACAAAAATGTGCAGAAGTGTAGTATAAGCACACCACAGCGGTGCCCAGTAAGTATCAAGACTAACCTCGGTGAAGTAGTGACGAGGACTAGTCAAGACACCACCGGTCTAATAAGTAAAAAGGCATAAATGTATAAATGACCGAAACATAATATCTATCTAAATATTTTCAATATAATTAACGATACGATCGAATAATACGGAAGAAAATTCAATAATTACGATCAACAGACAGCATAATAGAAATACACAAAGAGAATGGAAAGAATGAAATCCAAATGGCGGGAATAACAACCTAATAAAAGCACTAGCAACTGAGCACTGCATCAATTTATTCACGCCAGGCCTTAGCCAATAAACTCAATAAAACCGGTCAAACCTTCGAGTGAAAACCTTTAAATCGAGAGTTTATTTTGAAAGCTTTAAAGATATAATCATTTCGGAATAGAGAAATTTCTTCTTTGAAACATACTTTATCTGAATGTATATTTATATATTCTTATAAAGAGAAATCTTTAAAACACAGTCTCTTCAAAATACGTGGTGCTCAAATGTACTTTCCCAAATACTGCTCGTTTAAATATCATCAAAATATGTGAGGTTCAAAATATACTTTCCCAAATACTACTCTTTCAAATATAATCAAAATACGTGATGTTTAAAATATACTTTCCCAAATACTACTCTTTCAAATATCATCAAAA
>ML305011.1:0-36639 GCA_005239505.1 Nicotiana paniculata
ATATATATATATATATATATATATATATATATATATATATATATATATATATCACTTTTTATACGTTCCAAAAATCAAGGAATACAATCTCAACCCCAGCTGGTATAGTAATCAATTGATCATGAGAACAAGTCGTACGCGAGAATTCTCGAAGAATCTCCTAATTCTTCAATATATGCCAATGTGAATTCTCAATCATTTTTTGCATCATAATTGAATTGGGATGGCCGACCGGTCATGCCAACTGATACTTATTTCAGCAAACATCTAATTTACTATGTCATGTGATTCTATCATCATGCTTATACATGTGTAGTACAAATAGAAGAAAAGTCAGGTAACCTTTAATATTACCCGGTATGATTATAGTAATATGAAGATATTCAATCTTTCTTTCTTTCATAGTTTCAAATGCCAACCACTTTGGCTAATATATTTGAAACTCAAAAATTTTCTTTTGGAACTTACTACAATATCAATGTTAAGAACATTTCATTCATCCGGATAGTAATAAATTAGTTCTTCCGGAGCTCTTAATTAATTTTGTACTACAAGATCTTTTGTCACACCATTCATATGGTGAATGTCTCCTTCACGAAGAAAATTATATCATAATAATTGTCATGGTCAAAATCATCATAAGCAAAATCATTTCTTCCTTTAAGTTTGCCTTTATTAATTTTTTATAAGGCATGACAATATATTTTTTGGTGTACCACGTGTATGCGATCAATGACATATTCATGTAACCACACAGTAATATGCACTATCTTTCTTTCTCTCAAACCTCCCTAGAGGTGAGTTGTAGTATTTATCCAATTATGCATAAGCACATTCTTATGCATAATTTTTATCACATATATATTTCAACATTTACTTTCAGGAATGAGCCTGCACTTACAATATCACAAGTCACATTCTCTTCAAGTGGACTATAATCATATGGGTGTGCTTTATTATTTTAATACCACAATGATGGCAAACATCACCTTCACATTTTGAAGTAATATTTTGAGAACCCTTATTGTTTTCTTTTTTAAAATTACCATTATGATGACTATTACTATTTTGGTTTTTGGCACGCCCATATTCATTGGTCAACCACCTGTCTTCGTTTGGACTTATTATGCATCGCTATCACATTCACTTTAAGAATGGAGCAAATCAAGTGGACACGTTTCATTCTTTTTTCATGAAAAATATGTTATTTTTCTTTAGACATCATTATATAATTAATATGGTGCATTGGGACTCAAATCCAATGGCCTACCGATATAAAGGCTTGTGTCACGATCCAAAATCCACTAGTCGTGATGGCACCTAACCCAACCCGCTAGGTAAGCCAACTATCATCTATCCAGGTTGAATAAATTTAACATGACAATTTAATCAAAGAAATTACCTAAATATCATACATTTCCCAAGGACTGGTAGTATAAATCATGAGCTTCTAAGAATAGAGTTTACAAAGCGAAAATGAAATAAATACATAGTCTGTTTGAAAGGTACATAAACAGAACTTTATAATCTAAGGCTACCCCGAACAACAGAGGCAGCTGCAACAAGGACATAGGTATATCTTCAAATATAGCAACCATCGAACATAGCAACAACAACACCTAACATTTGCACGTAATGTGCAGAAGTGTAAAATCGGTACAACCGACCCCATGTACTGAGTAAGCAACAAACCTAAGTTTAGGTTGAAAGCAGTGACGGGCTAACACTAGGTCGGGCTCAATACCCATATCTCACTAACAGTTCATAACAGCATAATACAAGTAATAAAATAGTTATCTCAGAAGTAAAATGCTCAATTAGTTCACAGTTCCATAAAATATGCATGCTTTTCAAGTATCATAGTGAAAACCCAAATCTTTTACTGAAAATGCCAAAAATACGAGTAAGTTGGAAAATTGTAATTTTTTCAAATATCCTTTCCTCAATAAATAAGATGTTTCATTTTCTTTCTAGATAGAAACTGTGAAATACCTCTCTATGCCCACATATCAACGTGTGTAAAAAGTCGTGAATGACGTGATACCGCATCACATGAGGAAAAATGCATCTCTATGCTTGTATGTCATGTGTGCATGCAGATGCCATGCATCTAGGAGATGAATCATGTACTCACACTCTCAGAGTACTCAACCTACTATTAAACACTTTTCACTCATCATGCCCAACCACTGGGTACTATATATGGCCCATACGGCCCAGGGAAGATCCATCTCGGAATATATACATCACTGACCATTAGTCACTCAGTACCGCCGAAAAGGCCAATCCAACCCCAAAGAGAAGATCCATCTCCTAATTTATAAATGATTGGGACAAGATCCATGTCCAGGGAAGATCCATCCCTCAATATAATCAACCGCGCTCACTGGAGGTGTGTACAGACTTCGTAGGGGCTCCTAAAGCCCAAGCGCTATCATAAGCCAGATCCAGGCATAAATCAATATAACATGTTGCATCGTGCAGCCCGATCCCATAACTGTCACTCATAATCAGTCTCTCAGCCTCACTCAGTCATCAATCTCTCCAGTCTCACTCACGGGCTCACAATGTCATAAAACTAGCCCGACAACAATGATATGATGTATCAATGAACAACAACTGAGACTGAGATATAATATGAATGCATGCATATGACTAAGTACGAAATATCAATGAAATCAATGAGATGACAGCAAGAAACGACCACTATGTGTCCAAACAATATCCACAAAAAGCTTAAACATGATATTTAGCATTATTGTCAACTTAGTTACATTATCATATGGTGAAAACACAAATATCAATAAAATAGGGCCACTATACAGTGGCATAGGAACAACGGAGTCCCAATGCACAGAGTGCACGCCCACACGTCCGTCACCTAGCATGTGCGTCACCTCCATACTAATCACATAATATGTAATGCGGGGTTTCGTACCCTTAGCACTAAGTTTAGAAGAGTTACTTACCTCTAACAAGACAATACCAATGCCGAGCAAGCCAAGAGATGCTCCACAAATGCCATCTCGCACATTCCGACCTTCGAACGGCTCGAACTAACAAAAAACAACTCAAATGCATCAAACAATGCTAAAGGAACCAATCCCAAACGAAAAAGGTCAAATATTGAATCAAAACCCGAAATTGGCCCAAAATCCCAACTCGGGCCCGCACCTCGGAACCCGACAAAACTTTAAAATACGACAACCCATTCAATTACGAGTCTAACCATACTACTTTCACTCAAATTCGACTCTAAATCGGTGTTCAAAACTCAAAAATTCATATTATGAAACTTTAGGCCAAAAACCCCCCAATTTCCACTTTAGAAATCATAAACCAAAAGCCAAAAATCGAATATAGATTCATGGAATATAATCAAAACCGAGTAGAGAACACATACATATCCCAATCCTTGTGATGAAATTTGATCCAAAAATCGCCTCAATCCGAGCTTGGAATAGTCAAAATGGACCCAAAATCGCGAACCCTCATATTTATCATTTTGCCCAGCACTTTAGCATTTGCGGTCAAATTGTCGTACCTGCGACCACCGCATTTGCGTTCAAAACTTCGCTTCTGCGATCACACTCACAAGCCGACGCCCTCGCACCTGCAGAACAATTTCCGCTATTGCGCACTCGCAGGTGCGATTTTCCTCCGCATCTGCAATGACCTCCAGCCAGGTCTTCTTGCCCATCTACGACACATGGCTCGCACCTGCGTCCATCGCACCTGCACAATATCAATCGTAGGTGTGGCACACCAGAACCAGCAGCTCCTCAGCAATAGCAACAAGAAACAAAATGGTCTGAAATCGATCCGAAACAATGTCGAGCCCCTCTGGACCCCGTCCAATCATATCCACAAGTCACATAACATAACATCAACCTACTCGAGGATTTAAAACACACATAAATATATTGAAACGATGAATCACACCGCAAATCGAAATCTATGAACTTTAAACTTTCAAATTTCCAAAACGCGTGCCGAAAAGTATCAAATCATCCCGGAATGAACTCAAAATTTGCACACAAGTCCCAAATGACATGACTAAGTTATACAAATTCTCGAAACCAAAATCCGAATCCGACATCCTCAAAGTCAACTTCTGGTCAAACTAATGAACTTTCTACACCTCCCAATTTCCAATTTCTGCCAACCTTTGCTGAAACACTCTAGAAATATCCAAATGCAAATTTGGGCATACGCCGGAGTCCAAAATCACCATCAGGACTTAACGGAACCATCGAAATTCCATCCCGAGGTCAAATTCTCAAAAAGTCAAACCTGGTCAACTCTTTCAAATGTAAAGCTTCAACAATGAACTCATTCTTCCAAACTGATTCCGAATAACCTGAAACCTAAAACCAATGATCCGCATAAGTCATAATACATCGTACGGAGCTACTAATGCCTGCAAACTACCGAGCGAAGTGCAAATTCTCAAAATGACCGGTCGGGTCGTTAAATCCTCCCCCACTTAAACATATGTTCGTCCTCGAACGTGCCAGGAGTTGTCCTCAAAACCATCAAACCGCCGCATAACCTTACCATGCACATATTCGGGGGTGATACCACGTCACCCTATCCATATAGGTCTGATAATACAACATAACTGAAATTTTCTCAATTCAACCAAGACCATAAGCCTTAGAATCCAATTTCTGCACCTGATACTTCTATAAGATCAGAATTTCACATCCACAGTGTATAAGTCTGAACAAGCTGTATCAAGCCATAGTCATAACCCAAGTTGAAATCACATGATATACCACATAACTCAAACACTCATAATGGAAATTTCTAATCACAGAAGCTGATCAAACAACCCAATGTCGGTAATACACCTCTTATCGAACAAGCATCGTTCTAACACCTTCACATAATTCCAATGATGAAAGAAACACGTAGAAACCCATAACCATTCATTAGATCGACAAGTTGTGAAAATCTCTCTCCTTCGATAGGAACTATAGCAAATTTCTAAGCCGATCAGCATCAATGTCCTTCCAAATATACCTCAATCAGGTCTGATAGCACCCATCTAGCAACCTGTGCACCAAATAGCAACATTCCAAATGTACTCAACCCTGGAAATGCCTCAAACGAGAGGACTGTTCTACGAGCTTAACAAGTACCATCACAACACCATGATAAGAGCCTCGCATACACCGGAGAACCAAAACACACAGATCCAACACAAAGAATATCTCAACATAACTTCGTTGCAATGCGTGACCTCTAAACGATGGTCCATATTATATACCTTGATTTGCCTTTCTCAAAACTAATAATCACACAAATTTCGACATCAAGTACCAAAGTGAAGTACCATAACTACGGAGAATCAGATGATAAAATTCCGCACAAAACCCGAAATAACATAACCAATACGCCCGCAATCATGCAATACCCAATTACTTATCACACTCAAATTCTGCTATAAGACCACAATAGAACCGCGCCATATGTGCCTAAAACCAATGAATCACAACTCCTCGTAGCATAGAAGAGTAATTCATAAATCATTTCAGAACACGAGTAAGCTCAACAACAACTGAATGGCACAGCCCTCACAATAGCAGTTCGGAGCCAACCAATCCGACTCAGTGCAGAACACACATCCATATCGGGCCTACCAATGAACCCCAAATCAGCTCTCGTCACCCACAATAGATAAATAACCCTCTAAAAGTTCACAATGACTGAATCACAACACATACTATCTTCTGACTAACCATGGCTACATTTCACAGTCCACAACCACGAAACAATCTACTCATAAGAACTCCCAGTCTCCAAATCCATTGAACACACGAATCACCACATTTAATCTCAACCCCACCGCTTGAATGTCTAGCACTTCTCTAATATCCGATCATCCCACGAGGAATACTCCTATAATTATTTTGTGCCACATATCAAAATGTGAACACCAGCAGTCGATCAAACAAGAGAGTGCCGCAATACCTATGATGTATCCATACATCAAACATATTACCCCTTCTGAAATGTATACTCTCATCAAGCCATACCAGATAGTAATATCATTCACCTAGTCATCTGAAATTGTCCATGCTGCCTAAGGACTCATGATGTTTCCCTCAAAACTGAACTGTGACCTTACACAGGCAAATCTCAATCTTACACAACACACTTCATATACTATGCCGTCATACGACAAATACGAGAACTTCGCAACCACTCCGAGTCACAAGAAACTAATCATTCAATTAGCCAAGAACTTTCCATTTGATCCCATCCAGGAGATGATCACTATACACCACATGCTCCTCGCGCGTGTAGGAAATATACATCTCTAACCGTGGTGGAACCATCAAGAACTCTTTGAATCCTATTTGCACAAAACCAAACCGCTAGGACCGAACTCCTCTAAACCAACCAGGCTACACAGGCCGTCAAAACCCAAGAGTATCGCCACAAAACACCAGTAGAAACTCACTACATCATAAACACCAAAAGACCCAATCGCATCTGTTACCATGCCGATCCAACCTACTACTAAGATGTCCTATTTCCACAAGTTCCTTCTGAATTACCTTCAAATTGATACTTCTCCTCGCCATAATACCGCAATCCTCAACCCAGACTTACCACACGAGGCCTAAGATAAAACCACACTGCTCTAAGGCTCATAAGTCGCCTCTCTTAAGCACCACAATCGAGATACCCATTCTGAAGAGACCCTCTGTGAATTTCAAGTTGTTCATCTTACCTTTCTAATACTGAACTATAGAATCCACCATGATGTAGAAATACTACATGTCTCGACACCATCCAATGTAACTCTCAGCTTCTTGCCACATACAACTCCGCACAAATTCTCAATTGCCACATATAGATCTTGAATTCATAGGAACCGTTCTCGAGAGTCATCCAGTCTACTCAAATCTCAATAGCACCGCCCAAACGGACCGAACGACTTGTGCCCCATTTGCACCCCAACACCCTAAGAAGTAATTCACACCTCTAAGCAACCGATAAAATTTCTACTCCATGAACACTACATCCTTCACGAATAACCACTCAACCATTCCATGATTTCCATGTTCCAGAGTGCAACACAACCCTTATCCAAAGGCTCATAAGTCGTCTCTCTTAAGCACCACAATCGAGATACCCATTCTGAAGATACCTTTTGTGAATTTCAAGTTGTTCATCTTACCTTCCTAATACTGAACTGTAGAATCCACCATGATGTAGAAATACTGCAAGTCTCGACACCATCCAATGTAACTCTCAGCTTCTTGCCACATACAACTCCGCACAAATTCTCAATTGCCACATATAGATCTTGAATTCATAGGAACCGTTCTCGAGAGTCATCCAGTCTACTCAAATCTCAATAGCACCGCCCAAACGGACCAAACGACTTGTGCCCCATTTGCACCCCAACACCCTAAGAAGTAATTCACACCTATAAGCAACCGATAAAATTTCTACTCCATGAACACTACATCCTTCACGAATAACCACTCAACCATTCCATGATTTCCATGTTCCAGAGTGTAACACAACCCTTATCCAAAGGCTCATAAGTCGCCTCTCTTAAGCACCACAATCGAGATACCCATTCTAAAGAGACCTTCTGTGAATTCCAAGTTGTTCATCTTACCTTCCTAATACTGAACTGTAGAATCCACCATGATGTAGAAATACTGCAAGTCTCGACACCATCCAATGTAACTCTCAGCTTCTTGCCACATACAACTCCGCACAAATTCTCAATTGCCACATATAGATCTTGAATTCATAGGAACCGTTCTCGAGAGTCATCCAGTCTACTCAAATCTCAATAGCACCGCCCAAACGGACCGAACGACTTGTGCCCCATTTGCACCCCAACACCCTAAGAAGTAATTCACACCTCTAAGCAACCGAGAAAATTTCTACTCCATGAACACTACATCCTTCACGAATAAACACTCAACCATTCCATGATTTCCATGTTCCAGAGTGTAACGCAACCCTTATCCAAAATTTCATTTACTTGAGTCATCCTCGATCTCAACCTCTGCAAGCCATAACTGATTCACCAGCATACCTCAAACTGAAACCAATACAACACATAACCGCGCAATCAATCCGTCGATAGCAGACTCGCTAACTTGGCTCAAACCAAGGAATAAAGCATCTGATAACTTACAATGGCCACCCCCATACTGGCATAGAACCGCAATAGGATTCAACTAAACCCTTCCTAAGCTCACGTAACACAAACCATATAGTACCTCAAAGTATTTGCAAACCTCGCATTCACCCTTGTAACAGTCAAGCGCACTCTCATAAGCGATCCAAACTCAAATTGCAACACATATATTTCGCTGGTAAAAGAGAACTTGCTACATAACAACGTAGGGATCACACAACTACAGGACATCCCGCAGGAGATAACACACATGCTTAGCCTCAAACTGATATCTTTATATACCCTTCAACAACCAAACTATTACGCAATCACTTAATCTTCCTGAGTCTGAAATCATATCACGACATGAAAATCTACTTCACTCTTAAACTAAACAACATGAAAAGGATCCTTTAACACACCCATAGCTCAAGACTATACGTCAAATCAGGATGGAAATCAAGCACCAAATAGTTCTTTCTACACCTCAAGAAAATCCGTCTCGTCACATTCAAATCATATTAACACATCTCAAAGCCACATCATAATCATCACGTAGCCATCCCACCACAAATTCCACTAATAGGGACACTACCGGACATATAAATCCACAAGGAGGTGCTCACACAATCAACATCTCTGTGCTCAAGCTCGGTCAAAACTCGGCCTCAATTCCTCCGGACTGGCCCTTCATCAGCATACAGAAATCACATTCCGCACTTCATCCAGGGAATAACAAGCCATCGATGGATAGCTGATACTGCGCGCTCATGTGCGCATACGAATGCGTGAGAGGAATTCAAAGGATTACGCTTCAAGCTGAATCAATACCGCACGATAAGGGAAGAAAGATGGGAATTATATCCTAAATGTCATGTAGCCTCTCGAAGATAGGTATGGACGTCATCATACCGATCCGCAAGACTCTACTAGACACTTGCTCATGACTTGTAGAATCTATGAACCTAGAGCTCTCATACCAATCTGTCACGATCCAAAATCCACTAGTTGTGATGGCACCTAACCCAACCCGATAGGTAAGCCAACTATCATCTATCCAGTTTCAATAAGATTTAACAGGACAATTTAATCAAAGAAATTACCTAAATTTCATACATATTCCAAGAACTGGTAGTACAAATCATGAGCTTCTAAGAATAGAGTTTACAAAGTGGAAATGAAATAAATACATAGTCTGTTTGAAAGGTACATAAACAGAACTTTATAATCTAAGGCTACACCGAACAACAGAGGCAGCTGCAACAGGGACGCGGGTACATCTTCAAATCCAGTAACCATCGAACACAGCAACAACATTAGCTAACATCTGCACGCAATGTGCAGAAGTGTAGTATTAGTACAACTGACCTCATGTACTAATTAAGTACCAAACCTAACCTTAGGTTGAAACCAGTGACGATCTAACACTAGGTCGGGCTCAATACCCATATCTCACTAATAGTTCATAACAGCATAATACACGTAATAAAATAGGTATCTCAGAAGTAAAATGCTCAACTAGTTCACAGTTCCAGAAAATAGGTATGTTTTTCAAGTATCTTAGTGAAAATCCAAATCTGTTACTGAGAATGCCAAAAATACGAGTAAGTTGGAAAATTATAATTTTCCCGAATATCCTTTCTTCAATAAATAAGATGTTTCATTTTCTCTCTAGATAGCAAGTGTGAAATATCTCTCTATGCCCACATATCAACGTGTGTAAAATGTCGTGAATGATGTTACCATATAACAAGAGGAAAAATGCATCTCTATGCATGTATGTCATGTGTGCAGGCAAATGCCATGCATCTAGGAGATGAATCATGTACACACTCTCAGAGTACTCAACCTCACTGTTTCACACTTTCCACTTATCATGCCCAACCACTCGGTAATCTATATGGCCCATACATCCCAGAGAAGATCCATCCCGGAATATATACATCACTAACCATCAGTCACTCAGTACCGAGGAAAAAGCTAATCTGGCCCCACGAAAAAGATCCATCTCCAGATATATAAATGATTAGGACAATATCTATGTCCAAGGATGATTCATCCCTCAATATAATCAACTGCGCTCACTGGAGGTGTGTACAGACTCCGGAGGGGCTCCTACAGCCCAAGCGCTATCATAAACCAGATACAAGCATAAATCAATATAACATGTTGTAGCGTGCAGTCCGATCCCATCATTGTCACTCATAATCAGGATCTCAGTCTCACTCAGTCATCAATCTCTCCTGTCTCACTCACGAGCTCACAATGTCATGAAAGTAGCACGACAAAAATGCTATGATGTATCAATAAACAACAATTGAGACTGAGATATGATATGAATGAATGCATATGACTGAGTACGACATATCAATTAAATCAGTAAGATGACAGCAAGAAATGACCACTATAGGTCAAAACAATATCAACATAAAGCCTAAACATGATATTTAGTATGATTGACATCTCAGTTACTTTATCACATGGCGAAAAAAATAAATATCAACAAAATAGGGCCACTATACGGTTCCATGGGAACAACAGAGTCCCAATGCACAGGGTGCACGCCCACACGCCTGTTACCTAGCATGTGTGTCACCTCCATACCAATCACATAACATGTAATGTCAGGTTTCGTACCCTCAGCACCAAGTTTAGAAGAGTTACTTGCCTCAAACAAGTCAATACCAATGCCGAGCAATCCAAACGATGCTCCACAAATGCCATCTCGCACGTTCCGACCTTCGAACGGCTCGAAACTAACTAAAAAAAACTCAAATGCATCAAACAATGCCAAAGGAAACAATCACAAACGAAAAAGGTCAAATATTGAATCAAAACCCGAAATTGGCCCAAAATCCCAACTCGTGCCCGTACCTCGGAACCCGACAAAACTCACAAAATATGATAACTCATTCAATTACGAGTCCAACTATACTAGTTTCACTAAAATTCGACTCCAAACCGGTGTTTAAAACTTAAAAATTGATATTATGAAACTTTATGCCAAAAAACCCAAATTTCCTCTTTAGACATCATCAACCAAAAGCCAAAAATCGAAGATAGATTCATGGAATATAATCAAAACCGAGTAAAGAACACTACCCCAATCCTTGTGATGAAATTTGCTCAAAAAATCGCCTCAATCTCAGCTTGGAAATCTCAAAATGAAGCCAAAATTGCGAAACCTCGTATTTATCATTCTGCACAGCACTTCCGCATTAGCAGTCAAATTGTCGCGCCTGCGACCACTGCATATGCGGTCAAAACTTCGCTTATGCGACCACACTCACCAGTCGACCCCCTCGCACATGCGGAACAATTTTCTGCTCATGCGCACTCGCAGGTACGATTTTCCTCCGCATCTGCGATGACCTCTAGCCAGGACTTCTTGCGCATCTGCGACACATGCTTGCACCTGTGCAATATCAATTTCAGGTGCGGAACACCAGAACCAGTAACTCCCAGCAATAGCAACATGAAGAAACAATGGTCTGAAATCGATCTGAAACACGCCCGAGCCCCTCTGGACCCCGTCCAATCATATCCACAAGTCACATAACATAACACGAACCTACTCGATGATTCAAAACACACATAATTTGAAACGACGAATCACACCCCAAATCGAAATCTATGAACTTTAAACTTTCAAATTTCTCAAAACACGCGCCGAAACGTATCAAATCATCCCCGAACGAACACAAAATTTGCACACAAGTCCCAAATGACATGACGAAGCTATACAAATTCCCGAAACCACAATCCGAATGTGAATTCCTCAAAGTCAACTTCCGGTCAAATTTATGAACTTTCCAAACATCCTAATTTCTAATGTTTGCCAACTTGTGCCGAAACACTCTAGAAACATCCAAATGCAAATTCGGGCATACGCCCGAGTCCAAAATCACCATCCGGACCTAACGGAACCATCGAAACTCCGTCCCGGGGTCAAATTCTTGAAAAGTCAAACTTAGTCAACTCTTTCAAATTTGAAGCTTCAACAATGAACTCATTCTTCCAAACCGATCCCGAATAACTTGAAACCCAAAATCGATGATCCGCATAAGTCATAATACATCGAACGGGGCTACTCATGCCTTCAAACTACCGAGTGAAGTAAAAATACTCTAAACAACTGGGCGGGTCGTTACAGCTTGTTAGCCATAATGAGTTGGGACTCGAACACAACTCTTATCATCGTGGTGCATCAGGACTTGAACTCGATGTCTTACCCTCATAGTGCGATGGGGCTTGAACCCAATGTCTTATACTTAGGCCTTAATCAATGACATAATAAGCAAAAGTACATTAGGAGTCATGATTACATATTTTTTTATAAATTTTTATTCAAGCCTCATTTAGATGGTGAAAAACAAACCAAGCATCACATACTCAAATTTTGCCAAATTTAACATAACAAAAATATCATAAAAATACATAAATCAAAATAAGAAAGTATATAACAGATATTGTATTGAAGCCAGGAAACCAAGTAATCTTAAATATTAGAACGGGTAAGAAGATTTCTAACTGTTTTAAACAATTCAGAAAGTAAATCAATAAACATTAATCATCACACTAAATGTTACGTCAAACTAAAAGTGACAAAATACTTGATAATTGGACTTAATTCTTACTGGTTAACGTGTCTCAATAGCTATTAAGCTCCATATTAGCGATATCTTTTATGAACTAATAGAACTAATTATTGTATCAAAGAAATCCTTTGCAAATAATTAAACATTCTGGAACATATGCTTAGTGAAGGCTAAAAACAAAATATGTAGGCAATACATAAAATTTTATTGGGCAGAGCAATGTAAAGAAAGAAAAGTTTAACAATTATATATTTTTAAACAAATTAATCTGGTGGGTGAGGTCACTTTCTGCTTGATAAATTAAAACCATTAAGGCATCAACCAAATTATGATTGGATTCTGCTTTATATATGAGACAAATGATCATTCTGCTTTGTATGGTTAGATAGAAGTGATCATAATCACAAATAAAACTTAAAGCAGATTTCACATAAAAATGCATAACTTCAAAAACAAGCACCTTATTCCGAAGAGAAAAACACAACTTAAAAAGAGTTCGCAAACCAAAAAAGGGGTAAAGTAATATTGGAACATATCACCTGATTTACTTCAATATGTAGCACCATCAAATAGTTTAATCTCAAGGAGAAAATCAAATTCAATTTGAAAGCAACAATAGAGACTAACTCGTGCCGATAACGTGTTAAGAAACTTAACTCAAAGTAATAACATAAAACAATAAAATAGACAATAGATGTAGAAAGAAAGAGAGAAGAGATTCTTATTTCTTCCATATATTCAAGTGTGTACAATGTGATACCCAAACCCTCTATTTATAGGATGACATTGAGGTAATACAAAGGGATGTCATGAACATGAGTTTAACTATTGAGAACACGGGGGAAAATCATGAGGAGGTTATGAAGCTGTGGGAGATACAACTATAATGTTGAGAAGTAGTGAGAATTATTTACGTAATAGAGAAGAGTAGTGAAAGTTATATTTGATTGACATCCATATAATATGTATTTCATAACACTTATATTTTTTTTCATCATTGTCATAAATCTGATATGGGTATAACATTTTCATCTTTTAGTCATTTGCTTTCATTAGCAACTTACATACAGCAAGAGGAAAAGACTAATCCTAAATAGTTCGAGTTACCGGCAAAGATCATTAGATATGAAGGAAAATATAGTTACTCTCTTGTTCTTTTCTTTCTATTTTCTTTTTTCTGAGAACTTTGTGTTTTCCCTTCAAATGACACACGAGAATGTGCCTTGATGGAAGCCCGAATTTATTTTGTACAGGAAAACTCCTGAATGTTGGAACATTTTATCAATATTTGGCTCTTTTATGAGCTCATTATCTCAGATACTCAGTATAAAGTATAGATCTGTACCTTTTTACTCACTAGCATCATTGCATAAAAAAAGACATACACAAGTTCTTGTTCATTTCCTTTACTTTTATATAACATAAATAATTTTAAGGACTACAACAGCACAAGTACAAATGGTTCAATTCTCCAATCAAATCGAGGAGTCTCTCACGATTTTTTTTTTTTAAAAAAAAAGATCAAACCCCAGAATGCAATATACAGGAAATATATAACTCAATGGCATATGAAAGTGGAATCTCCCTACAAAGCAAAATTTTCTAAACCACCAGTATAATATTTACAAAAATATGATATCCTATGCAAAAACCAGCTGCAAAATAGCTTGCTTATTCATAAATCTAGGGGCAAGGAATCTCATCCTCTGGCAGAGGTAACTATATCAATAAAACCACAGCCATAGTTGCAGCCGTGATGATCGACCAGCCATAGCCACCACCAAAAAACGAAATAGCTGTTTTACACGAAAAAAGAAAAAAATGGAACTAACATTAAATTTGGGGTCATTAGTTAACTTGCAGTCTTGCATGTTGAGATAAAGATTACTCATATATAAGCATAGACAGGACATTTCAGTATTTGTACTAGAAAACACAAGAATAGCAGAGTTTCCATCTTAGTTCTGGTAAAAAGATAGGGCAAGTAAATGGCCACATTCACAAAATTACTCTTACCTACACTTTTGCTGTTATCAGCCAAACTAGGAGGCGGAGAAGATGACTTGTTTCCCATTATATCAATCCCAAGCTGAGAACAATCCATTCCAAGAGCACCTATTACATGTATCAGATGGTTGTCAGTTGTCACTAGTCAGTTTTTTCCTAAATAAAAACCAATCAGCACTCAATCATAACTATCTTGCTACATTTCTATATCATTTACTGTTACGTCATTAGGACACTGTTTTGATTAGTATCTGAAATATTACAAGTGGTTTCACAAGGCATAGTTCTTACATTCTTTGAAGCAAGGGAAAGCAGTCAGATTGAGTAGATTGTAGTAACCCTCTTGGCATTCACAAGAATAGGTCACGGGAGAGGTCTTGTTGCACATGCCGCCTCCACATTCAGCCCAATGACAAGCTAAAGATAACAAAGGAAGAAATATAACATTAATATTATAATATTTTATTAAGTATTTGATTACAAAAGTATGGCATAATATCATCAATAATGAATTGCTATTACGTTCAAAGATTGATGTATCAGTTCGTTTAGCTGGTGCTGGGGCAGGAGCCTCCTCTCCACACGAGAAGTTTGTAGTACCTGGTGAAAGAAAGCATCGGTGTCAAGAAAATGACTGCATGTCTTTAAATAAATAGCTAAAATGAATGAAACGGATAAAAAAAAACATGATCATTTATTTGGGCAACCATTTCAATCAAGCTATGATTTTTAAACCAGACCAGTCTCAAATGAAAATGATACTTTGATTATAAGACCATTATTTGCTAGAATTGTTTTTTGTGTGAACATGTTAATTTGGTATTAGCTTCGGAAGGGAATGGTATTATGAGGTAGCTTTCTGAATCAATAAATTTTGTTAGGCTAAGCAAATTTGTGTGAACAAAATCCATCAGAAGTCAAAGAGGTTGAAAAATCAAGATAGACATTTACTAATAGATTATTATTCTGTGTCCCTTGTGATAAAACGTGTAAGAACTTCCACTATCACAGAAGTCCAACTCTGCCCTTGAAAACCAAATCTTTCAGTGACATCATGAGAAGAAAAGAAAGCAAGAACTGTTTCATCTACCAACATCTCTCAAATTTCCAATAGATTTTAGTTTTCTGTTTGGTTTTTCTCTAATAATGGATATATTAAAAACTGTAACTTCTAATCAGCAGGGAATTATGTCAGGACCAGTTTTTAGCAATCGAGGTAAAATTTTGATATCAGACATCTTCGTTCAAAATCACTCTTCAAACACCTGCTTATATATTTCTGCATTAGCTACTACAAATATAAATTAAACACTAGACAGTTCCTTAAAACAGTAAACGGAAAAAAAATACTCTAGAATCAGAGTGTAAGTGTGACCAAATAAGTTTAAAAATGATAATCAGAACATTCCTAACCAAAAGGGATCACCAAAAGCAGAAGAAAATTCCTCTACTCATTTGAAGAGTCTATAAAAGAACAAAGAGAAAAATATCCAACAGAGAAACATCAGAGTTGATTACGCTAAGAAATTGTACCTATATATTTGAAATTATCAGTGTAATTTTAAACTATCAGTGTATATTTAACATGTTACACCAGGCCATTACCTTTTTATTACGGTAACTAATTCACTCTTATCACAAGCCATTACTTATAATTATCTTTTACACAACCTTTAGGGTAAAAGAATCTTTACATTATCAGTGTATAAAAGTTAAACGGGGACTTACAGTTGGGAATGACACAAGGAAGAAACTTGGAAAAGTTATCGTTTTTGGAACGAGTTTGCCTCCAGCCAGGATCACATTCACATGCGAAACCAAAAGTACCATTTGAAGAAGCCTTGCAAGTTCCTTTTCCACAACTCACTTCTTTACACACATTTTCTGTCCCAAACAACAAAAAAGAAAAACTAAAAAGATCAGTAAAATAACCATCAAGATTGAATCTTTTCCGAAACACGAATCAAAATTTCAAACATAAACGCAAATTAAGAACACCCCACTTGACAAAACTAAAAACTATCACCAATTATTGGGGTCAATATAAGTTAATGAAATTTACAAAAAAGGTACAGAGATTATGAGTTACCGAAGATAGGGGAGAAGATAGGAGGCAGAGCATTGTTAGCAGTGGACCATGGTAGCAGAATAAGAAGTAGGGAGAAAATTGCAAAGATACGAATTGAAGCCATAGCTGATCAAGAATTAGATGGAGGGAAAAAACTGAAGAGGAGGAAAACAAGCAGAATTTTGATGGGTTTACTGAGATATTTTGGGGAGTATTAAATGAGAAATGAAAACGGGTGAAGCTGGACGGTCTTACTTTTTTTTTTTTTTCCTTTTTCAAATGGAAGGTTCTGAAGACGTAGGAAGTTGGAAAAATAATAACGTGGTCATGTATGGAGTGCTACGAGGGATGACTGAGGAGTTAAGGTATTAATCTAGATTGGGGAAAACTGAGTCGTTGGCAGTTGGGTTTATGGGTATGTTTTACTTCTTTTAATTTTAGTTAATAGTTTCTCTGTTTCTCCTATCCCATTGAAGAGGTGGCTATAATTTCCATACTCCAATACCCAAATACCTAAATGCCTCTCAGACTTGGTTCCTTACGGTACTACAGTCCAAATTCGATTTCTTTTTTCTTTCTTTTGTTTACCTCGAAAATTGATGTTAATTACTGTATCTAATTTATGATTCTAAAAATATATGATTTATTTCAATACTAATAAATAAATAAGAAATACTAATTGTAAATAAGAAGAACATGATAACCAAACCAGTATTGTCAAAGGAAATGGGGGCCTCGAGCTCGATAGCCTCGGGGCCTCGAGGTCAGTTAGCAGCAATAAAGTATGAATAATAAATGAAAAACAATAAAGTTGAAGAATAATCTTGAGCACAATAAACGAGAAAAGCATAATCGAATGTTTTATAGTCGTGAATGATGATCCTTACAAATGATTGGAGTCCCCTTTATATAGGAGGAGAAAATACATTTCTATTTACTATAAAAAATACTATTGGTTCAGTTGTATAACCGCCTAGTACGGATTTATACGAACTAATCCTGAGATTTACGCCTTGACCTATATGCCCTTGAGAAATTTTCGTTTTTTCTTGACTGTCATCGATTTTGCACTGCCTCGAGGTAGTCTTTGTTGGACCCTCGATGTGTTCTCTTGAGGTATGCATTCTGAGATCGGTCTCGAACCTTCGAGTATTCCGAGCTCGGGCTCGGAACACAATAGGGACTTCAAAGTCGGACTCCTCTGATTTTAGCCGTATACAGATAGTCCCCGCGTTTCTTAGAATGAAATGATTAGAAACGATTTGAATTCCCGAGATCCTTGATGATGATATCATTCCTATGACGTAGGCGTTGAAATGACCGAAGCGTCACGTCGGTTCTCTTTCCCAAAAGCATTGAGTGCACGTCACAGTCGGTCGGCCACAAGTATCAATGAACAATCGCCACCTTTCTCTCTATATACCCACTTTCGTTTCTCATTAGGAACTTTTTCACTCTGCAATACTTACTCTCCTCTATAAGCTTCCCTTTCTTTGAGGAAAGACTTTACAATAGAGAACCCTCCCGATGTCCCCGGTCGTAGGGAACACGCATCGAGGTACATAAGATCCATCTAGGAAAGACACCTCAAATATGTGAGGAGAGAGTGTAAATGGGGGAAGGAGGTTGTTCTGCAAATACCCTCTAGCGAAGAGGATATCACGACCTATGTAGAGGGGTTCCTGAGCATGTAAACATACCCCTTTACATTGGGTCCCCTCGACCCGCTCGTGCTTGAATTCTTCCAAAAATATCAAGTTACCCTGGGCCAGATTCATTCATCCTTCTAGCGGATCACATTAATGATGAGGTTCTTCACCGAAAGGGCCGAGATCGAGTTCACCTTCACCCACCTCATCCGATTATATTGGCCTCAACATTTCTGAGGTTTAATAAAACTCAAACGCCGATCTACCGATTTATCCGATTTATCCGGGTGAGGACCATCGACGCTATTCCCAAGGAGTTCCTATCGTTCCCCGAGAAATGGAACTTCGAATGTGAGCAAAATGCTTTGTTTTATTTCTTTTTCATAATTTTTGCTGAACTTCGCATAATCATTCATTTTCCTCTCCCATAGCGGTCCCGTGGATGCCTAATGCGATCCTCAACCTCGAGGACTGGGCTCGCAAACTGGCTTCTACTTCATCATACGACAAACGCAAGTGGAAGGATTTGTCGAAGGGAAAATGGGAAGCAAAACATCACGGTGCGTGTTATAATATCTCTTCCCATAATAAAAATACCTTTCTTCATGTGGCCTAATTCCATTGTCACATGTATTGGCGATTTCTCCGAGATGAGTCCGCCCCCTTGTCGCGCCCCCTCTCTCCTCTCCTTTCGGATCGGTCAGGGTTTTTGAAATTATTGGGACAACTCATTTCTTTTTGGGATAAGGGATGTAAAGGTTTGAAGAGTCTCCACCTAACGAATTAACACACCTATTAAGGGCCACAATAACACTAATTGAATCACTAGATATTAGGTAAGGGCTTGAAATTACTCCAAGGGGAATGTGTTAGTCATCTCTCAAAGTCTACAACTGTGGTTCCCGGCCAAACAAACTTTGTGAATTTAAGAAAATAGAAAATAAGCAGTCAAAGTATACACATGGAAACAAGTAATGGTTTTGAAAAGATTCACAGTCTAAGCACACATATGTAGGGAATAGGGGAATCCTAAGTTGTTTATCCTATAGGATCACATCAATGCAATGCTCGGTAATCACTCCTCAGTGAGGGGCTACAAGTGGCATTAGCGCACCGATCATCATATCCATATTTACCCTTTACTCCTTAGCGGTTATTAAGCAAATTTATTTAGCAATCTTTATGCATGCTATTACCCGTCCCTTCTTAATGGTCCTAGAGAAATTTAGGACCTCTAAGTATAGGTAGTTCTAGACAGACCCCTAAGGTTTTAAAAGGATAAAGTTCTAAGAGACAGGCAAGAACAAATAGGACTGATCAGATAAATGCAGGAAAGCAGTTATGAGGCCCAAATTTACCTCCACAAGTAATGCACATAATCAACACGCCTCAAATACAAACAATAGGCCGTTTTATTATACAGGATCCTAAGACAGGATATCTAAGTGAATGTCAATGCACAAAAATATGCAGCTTTATTTTTATAAACTCAGAAGCAGGGGCCTAATCAGTTTGCCTACTGATTTTTAAGCCTGTTAACCTTTAGAAATTTCAGAAGTTGTTTTTTCCTAAAAGCATGTTGTTTTAGGTGTTACGAAAATGCAGGGATTGTTGCCAGTTTTATCTAAAACAGGATAATCATATGTGAGATTGTTTTTACCTTTTTCGTGAGTCAGTAGTTAAACTAGGCGTGGTTAAGCAGATGCAAGCGAAATACTAGAGCAGGATATCTAATATGCACATATAAATGCAGGATGGTTAAGACATAATTTCAGGATGTCCAGAATTCCTATAGGCATGATTTCTAAAATTCACAAAGATTTACAGGATGATGGAGACATGATTTTGAGTGCACATGAGTAACAGTTTATATTGATTTTATTATCCTAAGAGCAGGATTTCTAAGTGGTAGGCATAAGCATAAATTAAGGACATGCTGTGCGTTAAAGCAGTAAACATGAAAGCCTTAAAGACATGATATCTAATGCATGTTTGGCATGGTTTGAATGAATATGTTGGTCCTAAGCATGGATTCTAATGTAGATATAGGGAATGTAAAAGCCTAAGACATGATTTCTACCCAATGATAAAATATATAACTACCCTCCCTATTTCACTAGCCAACACCAATAACTGTTTACAAATAATTATTACAGGCCAGTTGAATAAATTACATAAATAGATAAGGAAAAAGAAGTTAAACTATAGGGAGCGTGAAGTAGGCCCAAATGTACCAATTGTCCATAGCCTCATATGCCAAAGTCATAGCCTTTCTCATGTTGGGGTCCCTAAGGACCTCAAGGATCCCAGATAGTGCTTACACCCAGACTTCATAACCAGAACTGAGTAAGTGCAGTGTGGAAGAGCCAGCCCCAGTGCATCAAATTTCAGAGGGATCTCACAGGGATCCTAAAGCAGTCACACACTGGAGGGGCAGAACTTAAGGACCTAAGAGTAGAGTGAGAGTGCTTGACATAGTTTGAAAAGGTTATAATAGGAAAGCAGTATTTGAAAAAAGATCAGCTGAAGTAATTTTATAAAATAGGAGAATTGTTCAGTAAAATGGTTTTGACAAAAGTTGTGTAATCAAACAAATAACAGATCAAACACGGAGCCAAACAGGTTCAACAATACTCAAATAACAACCCTTCACACAGGGATAGTTGGGGACTGGGGACACATAATACACATATAATAAACAGAAGTCTTTTGCAATAAAGTGGTGGCTAATAGTGCAAATAGTAAGACATGGACTTAGGAGTACTAATTAGAACATAGTTATAGAATCAGAAGTGCTTTAGCGGGTTCATGGGATTGGGAGATGACATAGTAGGATTTCGTAGCAACAATGAGGACATAGAAGTACTAGACATGATTAAGCATATAATCAAGACAACTTAGAGTAACAAATCAGTTTTGCAAAAATAGGTGCATGCCAGAACTGGAAAACAAATAGACAAGCATTCAAAAACAGAGTAGAGTCACACTGAGACAAAAAGGGGGAGTAAACATGTTGATCCTAAAAGGGGTAGGACATAACTAACATGTTGGGTGAAGCAATAATGTAAACATGTCAATTACATGTCGAACAGCAAAAAAGAGACAGAAACAAATCAGGAATATGATAAATTGAAGAAGTAGGAAACACATTGGTTTGGGAGCTTGAATTTAAAATCAGAACATACCAGTAAAGAGAGTAAACACAAGTGAAGAACATGAGAGTGCAATAATTAGCCTTGGCTTGCAGCCAGCTAATTTAGTAACAATAGCAAGTAACAAAGAAAGAAGACGAGTTTTTGAGTGTATGAGAGATGTGAACTAATGTTCGTTCGTGTGTGTATGAGTCCCCAATGAGAGTAGAAGAGAGCACTATATATAGTAGTTTGAAAGCTAGGTAAATAAAGTAAGAAATTAATTACAGAACTGGGAATCAATTAGAGTAAAATCAGTCCAAGTCTTCCCTTAATTAAGGGAATAAGTTCAAACGGTAGAAAGACAGGTAACCAGTAAGGAAAGAAATCATATATAGCTGGAGTATTAACAACTAAGGCAATAATTCAAACACAGTAGGTACAAAGTAAGCAATTAAGGCTAGGTTCATAAAGTTCTAATTAAAGAAACAATATTAAGAATCAGCAAATAATGTAGTCAACCACATAATAAGGCAAGAAAAATAATTTAGAAACCGGAAATTAGTAAAGTACATCATCACACGAAACCAGTAAAGGGTATCAATCATAGGAATTCAGGGATTCAAATAGAAACTAGTATTGATTAGGGGAAATTACCACCAATTTCTATCAATAGACAAAATAAACATAATATAGGCTGGAAGAAACAAATCAGAAACCCTAATAAGCATAATAGGGTAGAAATCACAAAGACTTAGAACATATTCATGAGAAACAGGCATACGCACAGATCGCATGAACAAATCGGCAAAGACAAACTCAGGATTATAATGTTAAAACTGGGTTTTAACATAACAAGTTATGACTAAAAAGAAATTTTAACAAAAAGTCATTTAAACATAAGATAACAACATTAAAAAGACAAGAAATATATTTTGGAGAAATGTTCCAGAAACCCTAATGGGAAAATAAAGCGACGCTTTGAGAAATCGAAAGATTTTTCATAAAACAAATGAAAATAACTCAGAAAAACCTCAGATCTGTTACAGATCTAAGAGGTACAGGAGAAGAGATTAGGGGTTTCTAGAAAATAACCCAGAAATAGAGATACCGGCTTAGAAACCCATAGGTTTGGCCGAAAAAAAGAAAGATCTTACTCGATCGAGCCATGGTGGCACGAGAATGGTGAGCACATGCCCATAGGGTAAGTGAACGGCCACTGGTCCTTTGAGGACCTCGGAGATGGCATGAATCCCGGTCATAGGAGAGCCATTAGGGCTAGGAGTGATGGTGGAGCCACAATTATTACCGACGAGCAAACGGCCGATGAGTGGAAGCCATGGTTAGGCAGAGGGAGCTTGGGAGAGAATGAGAGGAATGACGGCAGGTGAGGATGAGAGAATGAGGGTTTGGGGGATAGGTCATTTAGGTTAATTAAGGTAAGGTTAAATCCCGGTCGTTGATCAAAATTGATCAACAGCCAAGATCTAACCAAAATTGGGTCGGGTAGATTTAGGAATTGGGCTTGGGGTTTGGGCTGATTTAATCAGACGTTTTTGGGCTGGTTTAATAGGGGTTGGTTAATTAATTTAGGGTGAAATTGAAATAGGAATGGGCTATTTATTAAATACCAAGGTAGTTTAATTAAAATAATTTTATAAAATAATTACTAATTATAAAAATGAATCCTATGCATGAAATAAATTAAAAATGATTACTTGGTATTTACAAATATAAGGACTAATTTTTGATAAAAAATATCACAAAATTATATGCATGAGATATAATTGCAAAGTTATTGCAATTATAGCCAAGAGGTGCCAAATTTGCTATTTATGGAATAATTTGGCCTTAATAGGGCAATAAAGAATAAATTAAATCAAGAAATACTTTTGAAATCATTTCTGATGCAAATTTGTAATTATTTATTGGAAATAAAATGCTGGATAAATTAATAAAAATGTGGAAAAATTATAGAAAAACACCAATTGGTATTGATTCAAGATTTTGAAGGTATATATGCAATTAAAAAAATATTTTTTTGGAAAAGATTGGGTATCAACACCCCTCTCGAGGAGGAAAGGGACCCTCGGCTCCAAAGCCAAAGAAGGATAATAATAAGAGAAAAAGATCCTCGAAGAACGAGGATACTCAAAGAAAAGCAGAGCCTGCTCGGAGGCGTAGAAAAAACATTGTCATCAACGAGGATTTAGACTTTGTCCGCCGATCCATGGACGCTGATGACGACGAAGTGGAGGGTTCAATCTTGCTGACTCGAACCAGAAAGTCTTCCAAGGCTATGAAGCCTGCTGAAGCCGAGGCTCCTAGCCTCGAAGGAGGAGTTTCAAAAGAGAAAAGGGACGAAGGCCCTTCATCACCTAACTTGGTGACTGCTTCTTAGACTTCAGGAAATACTCCGAAGGGAGCGAGCTTCGAAGCTCCTCTGCCCGATCAGAGCGCCTCGGGTGATCTCCCCGAGGCCGTGACATCAGATCATTCACCGTCATTTCCAGATTTTTTGAAGATTCCATAATGGTCGCTTAGAACCTGAAGACGCCCGAGTTAGGTGGAGTCCGAGTGAAAACGACCCCTTCCAGGGTTGCTTTACTGAAATGATAACTGATAATTGAACTGAGCAAAGGAAGTAAGGATATGAATACTCCCTCTCCTAAATGATGAACAACCTATTTATCTGAATGTTAAATTGCGGCCTCAGGCCCAAAATATATATGTGCACAAACTGCGGCCTCGGGCCAGAGGATACGTATACATAACTGCGACCTCAGGTCCAAAAATGTATAAACCATAAACTGCGGCCTCAAGCCCAAAGATGCATAAAGCATAAACTGCGGCCTCAGACCCGAATACAGGTGTTCAATATTCAGGAACTGAGAATCATACTGAAATACATGATGCTGAAGTACTGAACCATACTGAGTTACATGATATTTGAATGCTGAATAGAGCTAGACTGAGACATGTATTCAGAAACTGATTATGAAAATTTAAACTTCAACTATTTATGACATGCTGAATAATCTAGACTGAGACTCATGGGCATCAAACCCAAGTCTATATTGATAACGCACTGATTTCACAACGTTCAAAATGAAAGTCATGAACGAGTTACGAAGCTAGAGAATAGAAGTTCTGCAACTATTCAAGGAACTAGGCTTAACTATATTTCTGAGGCAATTAGTAACGTCATAAAAGAAACATAGTGTAGGGAGAATTATTAACCCAAACATAGAGAGTTAGCCTCACATACCTTAACTTCCTTCTCTTGAGCATAATACAATATCCGCCAACCCTTTCAACTTTAATCTATATCACTACAAGTCAAAGGGATTCCAAATTAGCAACAATAGTCATGTTTTGGTCACTTAGGCATTTTATCAAACACTTGGTGGCATAAAACTTCATATTCTCTATTAATGGTGTTTCTACACCCAATAACCCATTCTCTTGCTCCTAGATAAATTCTAAAGTCTCAAATGGCTATAATAAATACCATTATTTATCACCCAAAAGGTAAACAATAACCTTAACCAATATTCAACAATCAAAAACCCAAACCTATAACCGTTCATGCTTTTCTATTAAACCCATCAACTCATATCTCATGAATCAGGGTCTATAATCATTAATTAGAGGGTGAAGACATTACCTCTTTGAAGTTCAATCCCCTTGAACTCGAGTTCTAGGGTTCCTTCTCTCAACAATGATATCCCAATCGAATATATAATGATATTGAGGGTTTACCCATGTTAATAAGATGTTAGAAATTAAAATTAACTTAGAATAACCATTAGAACTTACTTTGGGTGGTGGAGGGACCCTTAAGGAGTTAGATTTTTGAGAGCTCCCCTTTCTAGAGCAAGTTATTATGTTTTTGGGTTGTGGGGGACGAAATAGGGCTTTAAAAATGACTCCCAAGTGCGCCCCCATGCACATGTAGGCCTGACCGTGGACTTGACTGCGGAAAATGGCAGGAACACTGCCGCATATGCGCGGTCGTGGTCGGGGCGTGGACTGGGCGTGGACTGGGCATGGACTGGGCGTGGAGATTGTGTACTGTTCTGTAAAATACACCTAACCTTCTTACAAAGAGATCCGCTTGGTCTCCATAATATATCGTTGGAAAGATATTTCAAAGGCCTACAACTTTTATGTTTTGAGTTTTCCCAAATTCCTTACATATTTTCACTACACTCTGATGGAAAACGGACCTTCTGTAAACTTAGTCGATTTTGTCGAATCTTATGCACCTTACTTTCCATCTTGATTTTGAAACAACTATTTTCACCCATACTCATCCCGATAGGACTTTATATGTCTAAAATATCCAATTAACACCCATTTAACATATCCACATCTAATCCAAACGTACGGGGTGTTACAATTAACTTATCTTCCATGAAGATAGGACATAGCCACTATGTTATAATCAAGTGACACTTTAGAAGCTGAAGCATGATCACTTTATACCTACATACTGAAATAGACTTATGTTAGAGTTTGAAAAATGTTTCCATCTCCTCTATTTAATAACATGTTGATTTGGTTCTGTAATTAGTTTTGTAATGTGCAAAATTCCCCTGCTTATATGAGGTGACTACCTCACTTACCATGTCTACGTGTAGTTGACCGAATATCACAAGTATCTTGTTCGGTTATATAATACCATGTTTTGTTTTAAATTATGCCTAGTTCTTCTCTTTATTGTTAATCTAAAATTGAACCTGACTCTCAAGCCTTATGAAGTCCTTTACTAATTTTACTTCAATATGATGATGACCTGCTAGAAGCATGACCCTATTGAGACCTTAGGGATTCCGTGTTTAAATATGTGAATTGATTGTCATGTTGAGGGTTTAATATTGTTTCTGATGCCCTTGACAATAATGGTTGACCATGACTGTTTGTTTGAATCTGTTTTGATGATCTTTGAGATGTTAAGTAGTATTATTAATCATTGCATGTGTTAATAACAAACTGAGTAGTTTACAACCAGTCTGCTAAGGCAGGGGTACCTGCATCCCTTGTGCCGCTATCTATTGAGTGCTGTTGTTACACCCCATATTTTTGTATGTGAAAGTGCGCCATAAAAAAATTAATGAAAGTTCAAAAATGAGATGTTACATCCCGCAATTTTCGCACGATAAAGTTTCGTCGTAAATTAATTGACGTAAATTCAGGAATGAGATTATTGTAAGATTATAAGTATTATGCTATTTCAAAAAAATAATGAGTAAATTCGTGAAGGTGAGAAGGTAAGCAAATGGAAGAAAATGAATTTCGTCGAAATTTGACATTTTGGGGTAAAATACGGCATAAGCTATAATACCCCGTATTTATGGACTAGTGCCATACAATGTACCACATGGCCAAGATAGTAAAGTGTATTAAAAGTGAGTCGCATTTTATGATAATTCTTAATTATGTAGATAATTGGTTAATTATTGGATTAGTGGGGATTAATGAATTGATTAAAGAATTAAGTGGATGACTTTTGGATAAGTCTTATAAACACTTACGTGGAAGCCATATAAGAGCCACTAGGTGACTCTTAATTAAATGTGCAAGATGGTAAAATTTAAAGAGTTAGGCACTTCACCTCACTTGGTTAAAGAAAGTTATCAAGAAATGCCAAGAAATGTTACGGCCTAATCATTCCTTGCTTGAAGTAAGCAAATGTTCCATTCCAATGTCACAATATTATGATCAAATTCAAAGGAAAGATTCAGCAACTTATTCAAAATATTGGCAACGTGATTTTGCTACAAAAATCATACGAGACTGCGTAATGTTATAGCAATGGGATTTTATGATTTTAAAAGGAGTACGGTGCAACCTTTCTCAAGAATATCATATGGATTTTTCCCTACTTCAATCCGCTTTTACATGAGTTGTTGCAAAAGACGTGTTTTGGAAGGATTGTCAAGAGAATCGGCTCAAGTATGTTAAGGCTATCCCTTCTTTCTTTTGGCATGACCTATACGACACAAACGAAACGAGCAAATACAGAATTTCCATAAATTACTCTATTCATTGAAATACTAGAGATGTTTATGTTCTTGATTTCCCATGTGAATTATTATTATATCTTCTGTTCATGGGTCTAAAAAAAATACGTATTTGATAAAGTTTATCCGAAAGGCATATTGATTTTATGATATTCCGAAAAATCTTGTAACGTATTTCATATGCATTTCATGCATTTATACATGTACATTGAACCATGACCAGATGGTGTTATATACGCGTATATTATATGTATATGGGATATGAGAAAAGGTTACAGCGTTATATACGCACCACCACCTCATCAACTGGTATACATTGATGATTTTCCCACAGTGGCCGAAATGATATGATGGGATGCCCTCAGAGCCTTGATGATGTTATGAACACATATACCTATGCATGGTATGACATTTATACACATATGCATGACATTATAAAAATGAAATTATTCACAGAGCTATGCAGACATACATGTCGAGTCTTTTACTCCATGTTTCTCTCATGTCTATTATTTACTGATTTTCATTCCTTACATACTCGATACATTATTTGTACTGACGTCCCTTTTTCCTGAGGATGCTGCGTTTCATGCCCGTAGGTTCCGATAGACAGGTTGTGATCCCTCCAAGTAAGCTATCAGCTCAGCGAACTTTTGTCGATGCGCTCCATTTGCTCCGGAGTTACTTGTTTGTTTAGTATGATTTAGATGTGTATTGTTTGGTATGGCGGGGCTATGTCCCGACCTTTATGACAAATATGTATTCTTAGAGGCTTGTAGACAAATGTCATGTACGTAAAAGATTGTATGGCCTTGTCGGCCTATGTTCAGTGTATGAGTGGTTATTT
The DNA here is from genome assembly GCA_005239505.1 of Nicotiana paniculata. Classification (NCBI taxonomy): domain Eukaryota; kingdom Viridiplantae; phylum Streptophyta; class Magnoliopsida; order Solanales; family Solanaceae; genus Nicotiana; species Nicotiana paniculata. Next base: position 28,482 of record ML305011.1, read on the forward strand.
TGGTCTTATAGGCTCGTATGTCTTATGTATAAGTTGGTATTTTATGTTGTATTCTACTTATCTCACGGAAGCATCTCCGGCTCAGTTATCTATGATAGTATGATACGAAAAGATACATTATGTTTGTACTTGGTTGAGTAAGGTACCGGGTGCCCATTGCGCCCATCGGTTTGGGTCGTGACAAAAGTGGTATCAGAGCAGTTCTGTCCTAGGGAATCTACAAGCCGTGTCTAGTAGAGTCTTGGTTATGGGTGTGTCGTGCACCACACTTATAAGCAGGAGGCTACAGGGAATTTACGACTGTCACTCTTTCTTCTTGCTCTAGATCGTGTGATAGAGATCAATCGTAAGAACTCAATTTCCTAACTCTATCTTATTCATAATACGAGGATGCCTACATCCAGAAAGACTGTTCGTAAGAGATATAGTTGTGGAAGAGTTGAGTTAGGGGAACTCGATTTTTGCATCATGCTTATGATGGATAAATATGAGGTATTCAGCAGATCATGTGTGTACTAAGACGTGTAAGTTTCTTGATAAGGATCCCTGAGGAAAAATGTGTATCAACTCTTACGATAAAAAAAAGGAATAAAAGAATCGGAAGGTAGACATAAGTTTCAGCAAGTAAAAGAAGCAAGGTGAAGAAGGATACGAGGTACCCAGTTAATGAAGATTAACAATATTTACAATTCAAGTAGAGAAATATAATCATTTTGAGATACCTCTAATTGTAACAGAGGTATGTACAATACTCACATCCATATCAGTTATGCCCAAAATGTTGAGTTAGAATAACCCAAAATGTTGGATGGATTGTTAGCGTTAGTGGACGATTTCGAAGGTATTACAAACGTGGTAATAATTCTCCTTGTGAGACGCTTAGATGGTGCACTCTAAAATAGTATATCTGGATATAAGTACTATAAATATAGGCATTGGAAGCCTTGAAAGGGTAAATGTTACCTTAGTATGGCTCTCGTCCCTAGTAAAGAAAGAATGTTAGACGACCCGAAGAGCCAGTAAATGGAGCAAAGGGAACTAAAAGCAAAATAATGTCCTGTTGAAATTTTCAAAATTAAAGTGTTAGACAGAGATGTTAGCAGGAAATGAGAAGAGAGTTAATAAAGCGTTATGAGTAAGATGTGATGCATGGATGACAATGGTAGAAAACAAATGACGGTATTATAGGATATATAGTCAAGTTAAGTAAAGGACGAGAGGAGCCAGGCCTTGAGACAACAAAAGAGTGTAGGTGTCACATCCCGAACCTGGGGGCGAGACCGGCACCCGGTGCCTCATCTATCCTTGCGTACCAACTTACGACTAAGGAACTCTGAATGTGATGTCATACTTTGTCCATGGGCCACATTGCAAGACAAACTGCGAATGCTGACTAATTATCAATATAAAGCTGGGCCGACAAGGCCGTCATAACTGCTACAGCTGGCAAACCAACAAAGTATACATAGAAGGCCTATCAGCCCAACATACTGCACTAACTGACATGATATGTATACAAGCCTCTATTGGTGGATATATTGTGATCGGAACAGCTCCCCGACCTACTCATAACATATATACACAAGATGTACATAAAGCTCTAGACCTGGCAACTCCGAAAGACATGGAGCTTACCGATCAAGATGAAATCGGGCAACACTTAATGAGGAGGTCTACCTGTTTATGTGTCTGAACCTGCACGCATGAAATGCAGCGCCCCCATAAAAGGAATGTCAGTACGAAATAATGTATTGAGTATGTAAGACAATATACTGAAAGCTGAAACTGAACTGATAATATAATAAGTGAAAGCAACTGGAAGTCAAAGATAATCTGAAGATATGCTTACCTGCTGATATTTACTCGACTCTCTCAATATAGTAAGTAAAATAGTTGTTCGGCCTTATAAGANTGCTCATAGGTGGTACTACAGTAGGCTCGGTATATAACTTACCATCTGATCAGAGGTTGCCCAATAGGGGCCTGCCCATCGATTATAGCTCGATGGTAATGAAAACACTGTATATATATAGATTCTATGCTCTCATGACTCGAAAAAAAAGAAATACTCAATTAAATATGAAGAGTCCCGCTAAGGAGAATATTGTAACTTACAAGACTAGGAAAATATACGTAAATTTCCCGTATATGAATTTTTCTTTATGCCTCATTATCAAATTCGTGTAATTACGAGATCATGCCAAAATGAAGAAAGGGCTTAGCCTTAACATAGCTGAACCGATTCTCTTGACAATCCTTCTAATATACGTCAATTGCGCCAAAATACGTAACGACAGATCGAAGTAGCGAAAAATCTGTATGATATTCTTAATTTTGGAGATCGGGAAGAGGAAATAAATCACAAAGAATTGATCATCCATATCCTAGAAGAAATTCAAAGACAATTACATGCCAAATATTTGAGTTGCTTCGAACAGAAGCTTTCACCAGGACATACTTCAATGTGACTCAAAAGGAAATCAATGATGATCAACTTTCAAAGAACTAATGAGTTATTTTTGGGATAAGCTTTTCTAATGTGTCTATTCATATGAAAGCAACCATTCCAAAACCATAAAATTACGAGACATAGTGCTACCAAACAAATCTCCAAAAAATATAGACTTATTGCCATACGTTAGCCACCTAATCAACAATGACTAAGAGCCATTTGTTGGGTTAGTGTCTTGCTTCCACGTGGGGGTGGGGGAGAAATTTTAATATTTATCCAACTTATTAGTTAATTAGATAGTGTCTCGTTACCTAGTAATTAACCCATTACCCGCATAATTAAAAATTATCTCAAATTACTTAAACTACTACTCATTTTTAATATATATATATATATATATATATATATATATATATATATATATATATATATATATATATATATATATATATATATATATATATATNNNNATTATACATCATACTATCATGGTCATATGGTAACTTATATGGTACTAGTCCATAAATATTGGGTATTATAGCTCAGACCATATTTTATCCCAAAATGTCAAATTTTAACGAAATTCATTTTCTTCGATTTACTTACCCTCTCACCTTAACGAATTTACTCATTACTTGTTTGAAATAGCATAATCCTTATAATCTACAAAATATCTTTTCCTTGGACTGAAGTCAATTACCTTACAACATATTCAACATACAATACTATAGGGTACAACATGATCGTAATATAATACTGCAGGACGTAATATCGACGTAATATTGCGGGGCGTAAAATCATTTCCCCCTTTGGAACATTCGTCCTCGAATTTTGACTAATGATCTTATCATTTTCATAACTTATAGCTCTTGCGAATACCTCAATACTCTCCTTTCCATTTAGGCAGTTGTTCTGTGAATAAATCCAAAGGCGAGGGCATTCCCCCCTTTAGGCCTCTTTCCCATGCCATAACTTGTGATCGAATTCCTTCTAATCTCGTAACTGTTGCTACCTTCTATCATGCAACCTCTAGGATACTGACCTTGTAAGTGTGCCTATGCGACTCTTTTCTCTTTTTTCCTCCAGCTTTTAGCCAATCTCTAAGCCTTACTTTGTAAACATATACAAGGCTTAATAGGATGCCTCTATGGGAATCTATAGTTGTACTGAAGTTCTTCATTCGCTACTTTGTAGAACTTGAGAATATGGCTATATCTTATTTCATAGACCTGAATATCCCTTCGTATGACTTTACTTTGTCTATGTACGTCATACAATACCATAATTCTTACTTCGATTTATCGTTACTGAGGTCTGCAACCAACTCCGGGTTACTCTCGTTACTTATCCTTAAGACTGATTGTCTAATCTCATCTCATACTGTTGAACTTTTATCCATCTATTGTTGATTCACCTTAAGGTTGATGCATCATCTACCAACGATAACTTGATCTCTTATGTAACACCACCGCTAGGGCTCGCGTCCCATTGGGGACATCTAGAGTAATTAGATTGATCCACCTAGGGGTGATACTATACTTCCACAATTCATGCAATCCTCTTCAAGTCTTTACTCAATCGAAGGCCCAAACATTATCCTTTATCTATCACAATTACACCCTTATTCCACTACCAGGGCATCATTCCATCTCTTTTAAATGTTAATTAGTCTTAGACTCCTTTGAGTTCATTCAGGATATAGTGAGCTTTGTATAACTTAGAGAAACCATCTTCTCTTCTTATTTTCATGGGCTTAATCTTGAGGACTTATTCATTTTCGTTACCTGCTCGCTCGTCCATTCTTATCCTTAGTCCTGTCTTCTAGAACCTTGTTGCTTCATCATACAATAGCTTGCAACCTACATATATATATATATATATATATATATATATATATATCTTGCAACCTTATAACTTGCTCATCATAGACTTCCTTGTTTCATTTAGGAACATCAAGCGAGACATCATACCGTCTCTAACTCTTCTTTACTCTCTTACTCAGGTTTTTCGATACCTAGACCATAGGCTGGACGATATGCTACTGACATATGCTGCTATTATTCCTAGATAATGAATCCCCGCGCTTCTAGCATTTTATCGGACGTATGGACTATTCATGATCTTCTGCCTTTGAGTATCTCGTACATGGTTCACATTTACCTTACTTACCTTAAAATCTCGCATCGTATCTTCTATTTCTTTCATGATCTCCCTTCCACATAGGTATAATTCACGTCCATAACTTGAAGCTCTATTATAATACTTGCACCTTTGGTGCATACACAGTCCTATGGGAGCTTCATATTGACTTCTTATGAGGCTGATACTCTTCTAACTGACTTTATCATAGACCATTATAGAATATGGCTACTGTACTATCTCTCTTGTACCTATGATATTAAGAGTGATCCTACAATGTTCTCAATCATGATTTCTATAACTTTCTGGGTCCAATAAACAGACTCCTGATTTACTTTGTTGTTGTAACTCTTTAGTTTACTCTTCCTTCTGATCAGCCTTAAGCTAGCTATCTTTTGATCGTCAGCTCATGGTATTAGTTATTACTTTAGCCTTTCATGAGCGTTATGGAATATCCATGATACAATCTTCTAACAACTCATTCCTTTGTCTATGCCCTGAGCTCAATTCTTTCCTTTAACTTATACTGAAGTCTTACATGTCTGTGTGATTTTTAACATATATGATGCATGTATAAAACTCTGAACTCTTAAGTGCGTTCATAATATAATTAACTCTAGATCATTAATCGAATAATTCCTTTCGCTCCTTCTCAACTTTCTTTAAACGTAGGCTTTTACTTTTCCTGGTTGTTCTTACCCTTTTTGTGTGCATACTTAGCTTATCTTAGTTCCCACGCATATTGGAATTCCATACAACTCATATGATCTTAGATATCACTTCTGATTTTACTTCCCGTTCATTTTCCAGGGTAGATGCCATTTTCTTATGGAGTGCATACAATGTTGTTGTGAAACAGTTGTTATAAGACCATTCCCTCCTTAGGTCACTGATCTTAAGTTGAAGCCTTCTTCCTTACTTTCTCAACTAGTCTTTCATTGTAGTATTTAGGGAGGACCCTCTGACTCTTATAAAGCTGTGAGATTATTACATTTTATACTCGAGGAACCTTCTGTATACGGTTAAAATCGGAGAGCCCGATTTCACGGCCATTTCGATGAGAATGAAGGCTCGAAGGCCCAAGTTTTGGTATCAAGGGGCATATCGAAGGTCCTCGACCTCGAGGTCAGAAATATTGAAAGTCCTCGACCTAGAGGCAGTACATGTCAAAGGAAAACATGGAAAGGCCGGAAATTCCCAAGGGGCACGTGGTTAAAGCTGGCAAAATACACAAAATAGTACAAACCCGTACCATGGCATTAAATGGCTGTACCAGTCGTATCTCTTTGAATTAATTACGCATGTACTATGCTGGGATTCCCCCTCATATATAAAGGGGACCCTTGTCACTTTGTAAAATATATGGTATTCAATACAAGAACAAGAACATCCCCTGATCTATAACAAAAGCATTCTCTACAATTGCTTCATTAATTTATTGTTTCTCATTTATTGTGTTCTTGAATTATTCTTTATTTATTAGGCCATTCTTAAGGCCTTCAACACTGTTATGCTGTTATCGATAGCCCCTAGTCAAGCTTCTAAAGCTCGAACCTAAGGCCTTTCCGACCACTCTCGAGGCTGGTCTCCCCGTTACCCGGTTTGCATAATTTCGTTCCATTCGCTCTTATTTCATTTTCTCACTTCATATTCAACATTTACTGCCTAAGAAATTAGTGTTAAAATAGATAAACGTATTTTTAGAACCACATAATCAAATATAATTGTAATTACCATTTTCAAGGTAAGTAGTTTGGCGCCCACCGTGGGGCTAAAAATACTAGTGATTGTTTTAGTGCTGGTTTTCTAAAAACACAAGTTATTCTTCACACTTTTTCTTGCCCAAGAATCTTCAATTTCAGGTCAGGAAATATCTAACTCAGTAAACGCACATGAAAACAACGGTCCTGAGGACCACAGAGAATGGGACAGCTACCTCAGGTGCCGTTGTGCCACCGCAAAACCCTGAAGGGGCACCAGTGCAAATTCCTGTGGATGAAGGCTCAAGCAACGTCCAACCTGTCGATGTGAGCTCTCATACAGACAGAAGCGTTTGTGAAGGAAACCAGTGTGAAGCACATGGAACCCATACTTAAAGGGAAAGGGAAGTTAGCCTTCATGTTATTTTTGAAATGTAGCAGGCACAACATGTGGCAATTGCTCAGCTACAAAGCCATCAGAGAACCCCGAGCACAGCACCACAAGAAATGGCTCCTCGAGTCGAAAAGGGCACCGGAAAGATCGAGTAATAATGGGTCAGCAAACGATCTCGCCATTATAAAGATACCGAAGACCTCGAAAAGAGGATTGAATCGGGCGAAAAGAGGATAGAAGCTAACGACAAAAAAGTGGAGACCTACAACTCGAGGGTCGATCAGATCCCAGGCGCACCCCCGATTCTTAAGGGTGTAGATTAAAAAATGTTCGTGAAAAAACCATTCCCGTCAAGTGCAGCTCCAATGCCTATCCCAGAGAAATTCAAAATGCCCGATCTCCCAAAGTACAACGGAATTTTGGACCCCAATGAGCACATTATTGCCTACACTTGTGTCGTGAAAGGGAACGACCTGAGAGATGAAGAGATTGAATCTGTTCTATTGAAAAAATTTGGAGAAACACTATTCAAAAGGTCCATGATGTGGTATCATAAACTGCCCCCGAACTCGATAGATTCATTCGCCATGATGGCGGACTCCTTTGTGAAAGCACATGCTGGTGCCATCAAGGTCGCTATAAGAAAATCTGATGTTTTCAAAATCAAGCAAAGGGAGAATGAAATGTTAAGGGAGTTTGTGTCTGGCTTTCAATTGGAACAAATGGAATTACCACCGGTCTCTGACGATTGGGAGGTACAAGCCTTCACTCAGGGCTTGAATGAGCGAAGCTCAATAGCATCAAAATAGCTGAAGCAGAATGTGATCGAGCACCCCGCTATAGTTTTGGAAGATGTGCACAAATGGTACCGATCGAAGATCAGGGTCGAGGACGACCAATTGGAAACCCCCTTGGGCTCGGTGTATCCAGAGTCCTAACAAATGAATCGAGGCATCCGGAAAGAGAGCCAAGGCTAAACACATCTCCTCGACCTACTCATAACATATATACCGATCATAGTATATCCACCAGTAGAGGCCTGTAGATATATCCTGTTAGTTAGTGCACTATGTTGGGCAGATAGGCCTTTTATGTATACTTTGTTGGTTTTCTAGCTGTAGTAGTTATGGCGGCTTTGTCGGCCCAGCTTTATGTTGATAATTAGTCAGCATTCGCAATTGTCTTGCAATGTGTCCCATGGACAAAGTATGACATCAAATTCAGATTTCCTTAGTCGCAAGTTGGTACGCAAGGATAGATGAGGCACCGGATGCAGGTCTCGCCCCCAGGTTCGGGGCGTGACAAAGGTGGTATCAGAGCAGTTCAGTCCTAGGGAATCTACAAGCCGTGTCTGGTAGAGTCTTGCATTCAGGAGGCTACGGGGCATTTAGGATTGCACTCTTTCTTCCCACTCTAGATCGTGTGGTAGAGATCAGTTGTATGAACTCAATTTCCTAAACTCCATCTTACTTA
>ML305014.1:0-22751 GCA_005239505.1 Nicotiana paniculata
GCTAAAAAGGCTTTAGAGATGCCAGATAAATTAGACAATATTAAAGAATTACAAAGGTTCCTAAGTATAGTAAATTATGCAAGAAATTTTATAAAGGATCTAGGAAAAATAGCAGGACCTCCATATGCTAAGACATGCTCTACAGGACAAAGACATTTTAATACTGAAGATATAAAATTAGTACAAAAAATTAGAAAAAATAAAAAATATTCCTGACTTAAACATGCCATTAGAATCAGATTACTTAATTATAAAAACAGATGGAAGTTTTGAAGGATGGGGAGCGGCCTTAAAAGCCAAACCCAATAAGTATAGTGATAAAAGCACAGAAAAAATACGTGCTTATCAAAGTGGTAAATATAAAGAAAAAGGAAATATGAGTAGTATAGATGCAGAAGTATTAGCTGTGATATATGTGCTAAATAGTTTCAGATTATATATATTAAACAAACAAGAAATATTAATAAGAAATGATTGTGAAGCCATAGTTAAGTTTTACCAAAAAATAAATGAAAAAAATAGTAGTAGAAGAAGATGGTTAAATTTCATTGATACTATATCAATTTATAACCTCATATTTGAACATATCAAACGAAAAGATAATAATTAGCAGATCAATTGAGTAGATTAAAAATTACGTTCAACTAATGAATATGTTATACCTTTACATAATGAGACCCACAACTCTCAAGAATGAAGACAAGGGAAAGGGCGTTCAGGCCTCACCCTCAGACATATATTTTCAAACAATGTTAGGTAATCTTCAATTTAAGCCACAATCTCTAGTAGAACGAAATAGTATGGAAATAATAAATTTCGGAAAACATAACTTAATACTTTTTCCTCCATCAAACTTGTCATTTAGAATTTTACCAGAATGCGTCATAGATAGACCACAGAGGTGTTTGATCGATAATTTATGGATAGCATATAATCAAAAAGACACTAAATATTTTATAGCAGCTATAAATGCTCTATGCCAGTATTTTACAGACAAAAATCAAGAAAAAAGATTTAAGTATTATGTAGTTATACATGGAAAGACAAATGGTATTTTCAGACATGGTTAGAAGTATTAGATTCTATTAAAGATTTGGAAAAGCCCCTTTTCAAAGGCTTTAATGACTTTACTGAAGCATTAGACTATGCAAAAGGTGTATTAGGACCAAATTATTATATTTTTCCAGCACTCAGAAAAAACCCAGAAAAAATCCCACAATATAATATCCAAAAAGACACAGATAAAACAATTTTCTGTGATCACTGGTCTTCAATGATTGAAGCCTTCAAGAGACTGAATCAGAAGAATGAAATCTTGACACAAGAAAAAACAAGGCTAATGGAGCAAGTGAAGACATTAGAACACAAAATACAAGCGAAAAAATTTGAATTTCTACAATCCCAGACACAGGTCATTCCGCAACAGGACCAGGAAATGAGTTCTCTATCTCAAGAAAAAATGGATAAGAAGGGTGTACATTCCCCAATGAATGTAACAAGATCCACTGTATCAGATAGAGATACAGCTAGTCCGGTTCAAACGGTAGCCGGTAATGACTTATCAAATCCGTTTATGGCTGTCATTTTGCCAAAAAAGTGAAGATGAAGGATCATCGAGCTCATTAAGACGAATATTACCCAGAACATTAATACAAGGAGAAGCATTAAAAAAGAAAGGCACGAGTTCAAAAAAGAAAAAAAATGAGAAAATTGAAGAAATAGTTAAACAGACACTAGAAAAATTCTTCCAAGAAAAAGAAAAGCAGGATAAATATATGGTTGAAAATCCTAGTCCAGAAAAATCAGAAGACGAAGACAATTATGAAGATGAAAATCTAAACTATCAAGATGCTCAAGACCCAGATGATGATTCGAGAATGAGTTTTGACTCAATAGCCCTACACAATCTTGATACGTAGAAAAAGAATTCTTGATACGTATAAGTAAACAGGAGAATTAATCTGAATACTGAAGAACCACTGTAGTCAGCAATACTGGAGGAACAAGACAAAAGAGAAAAAAGTAGCTATAATGCAACTAAGAATGACATAAAGTAGTGTTGAGAAGACATTGGGGTCCTTGAAGTGGAAAAAATAATTACATATTTGAAAAATAAAAAGAATCTCTGCTCAAGCCATGTGACGATGTGGCCCAGTGAAGAATCTCTGCTCAAGCCATGTGACGATGGGGCCCAGTGAAGTACCCGACAAGGCTAGAAAAGAAAGATTTCGGAAGATGTTTTAAATCCGCTAAAAAATCCGCTTCATAGACTTGGCTATAAAAAGGGGCAAGGTTGAATAAGGAAGACACTACAACAAGAACAATATCAACAACATCTCTCTCAAGAGAAGCTCCAAACATCCTCTTCTTCTTCTCATCACCCAACATCCAAAAAATCCTGTATTATACCACCTATCTAAGTTATGTATTCCTTAGTAGTTCTTATATCAAGGTTGTAAAACAAATAAAATCGTATGATTCAGAGTGCAATTTTTTAATTTTCAAGTTCAGTAAAGTTTTTCGGGTTTCCCGAAAGGGAAATGCCTCACCTGTAAACGTGTAAGTTACTGTTTTTATCTAAATTATGTTTCTGGATATTACCCCTATTTTTACAGCTTTATGTTTATATATGTATTTATGTTAGTTTGTGAATATTCTAAAAATCACTCTTAGTAATTGGTTCTCTTTTCAGCTTCTTAACAATTTTGATAGATTAACCTATAAATTCCTAGGAGATACCGGTTAAAGCTAAACCCAACAAATTATCACAAGGGTGATCAAATGGGTATATATATTTAACTGTGGCCAGGGTGAGGTTAAAGAAAAAAAAAGTATTAAGAAAAGATTTCACTTCTTTAAAAAGCTAGAAAGAAGAGATGAACAGAGGATAAAAAAAATAAAAAAATATATAGAAGGGATAATAATTCTCAGTTCATAATTTTTGATAAGCAACATATTAACATGTCTACAGATTTTTGAGGGAGAGTACCAAGTAGGATTTTACAATATAAGACTTACACAAAATATTTTTACCACAAAATTTTACCTTATTTACCGTCGGTAATTTTTACAACCATTCTTCTTTTATTATATATATATATATATATATATATATATATATATATATATATATATATATATATATATATATATATATATNTGTGTGTGTGTGTGTGTGTGTGTGTGTATGTGTGTGTGTGTGTGTGTGTATTTTATACGGTTATAAAAGATTATATATTGTATACGGTAGAGACCTGGGCTACCCGATTTCATTATTTGGTCGAGATAGGAATGTCACGTCGAAGAGCTTGGACGTCGAGTCCGAAATCGAAGCCTCTTTTCAGATCGAGGTCGACATCAATCGAGGTCAGAAAGAGACAGACTCCGAGTAACATCAGCATAGCTTTATAATGGAAAGGACGGGATATCCGCGATTGGTCGAGGATCGTGGCCTGAATCTCAGAACGAATTAATCTGTGGTGGTTAATCAACTGTTAATATGATTTTCTACTATAATTAGAAGTGTACTTTAATTAGGAATCCTCTATTATATAAAGAGGAATTTCATTCATTTGTAATCATCATTGCTCACTGAGGAAAATATATATAATCATTTCTTTTTGCTTGCTACTTTACTTACTATTCATCTGAGTTGCTTTATTCATCATTGTTCACACTACATCACCTCGAGGTTACTTTGGTTCGAGGTCGAGTCTTAGCTTATATACTGGTTTGATTTATTTTATAGTCTAATTTGTCTATTTATTTTCTCGTTTATCAATTGATATTGGACGAAATCAAATATCCTTAAAACCACAATATAAATTTAATTGTTATCCAAATTTTAGGGTAAACAATTTGGCGCCCACCGTGGGGATAAAGATAATAGTGATTATTCAATACTAATTCTGATAACACACACTATTTTACACTTGTTCTTGTCAAGTATCTTTGCTTTCAGAGTAAAACATGCCAAACTCATAAAACACACCCACACATGGTGACAATGGACTCAGATTTAATGGGGAGAACGACAATGTAATTGCACCAGGGGTCGAGGTGCCACAAGATGATCTAGGGGGAGCACCGTTTGCCAACCCAGTCGACGTCAGTTCGCACGTTGCTTTAAATGTAGACCTGGGCACGGACCTCGAAGGGAGTATATGCAGAGAAGGTGGATCTGGTGGCCAAGGTGCACATGGCAGAGGAGGTGGAGGAGTTAGTCTCTAGGTAATATTTGAAATGTTATAGGCTCAGCTAGCCGCTATTGCACAGCTAAAAACTCGACATAGAACTCCGAGTGGGGTCGAACCAGGAGCCACTCGCCGTGCCGAGCTAGTACCAGAAAGGCCGAGTAATAATAAATCAGGGACCGATCCTGCAATAATGAAAATGCTCGAGGAGATCACCAAAAGAATCGAGTCGGGAGAAAATAAAATTGAAGCTAATGATAAGAAGTGGAGACATAAAAATCCCGAGTTGATCAGATACCGGGGGCACCGCCAATTTTGAAAGGGATGGATTCGAAAAAATTTGTACAGAAGCCGTTTCCCCCAAGTGCGGCTCTGAAGCCCATTCCGAAAAAGTTTTGTATGCCGGACATACCTAAGTACAATGGGACCACCGATACCAACGAGCATGTCACCTCTATACACGCGCCATCAAAGGTAACGATTTGGAAAATGATGAGATCGAATTTGTATTATTGAAGAAGTTCAGAGAGACATTATCGAAGGGGGGCAATGATTTGGTACCACAACCTACCTCCAAATTCCATTGACTCATTTTCCATGTTAGTAGACTCTTTCGTAAAAGCGCATGCCAGGGCCATAAAGATTGCGACAAGGATATTGGACCTTTTCAAAGTAAGATAGAGGGATAATGAAATGTTGAGGGAGTTCGTATCCTGATTTCAAGTGAAACGCATGGAGTTGCCACCGGTCACAGATGATTGGGCCGTTCAAGATTTCACTCAGGGATTGAATGAACAAAGTTCGATAGCATCACGTCAATCGAAGCAAAATTTGATTGAATATCTGGCGATAACTTGGACCAATGTACACAATCTTTACCAATCGAAGATCAAGGTCGAGGATGACTAAGTAGGATCTCCTTCCGGTTCAGTGCATCCAAACAGGTCAGCAGTAAAAAATCAGAGGGACGTCGACAGGGAGCCACGGTCGAACAAAGACCAATATCAACTGTACATCGCAGATCGCAGGAACAGTGGCCCAGGACGCATTTCTGCCCGGAACGATCGAAGAAGTGATCGAGGAAAAAATTCTTGGGGACATATTAGAAAAAGTGGTTTTGACAAGTATGCCGATCCCACAGAGGCACCTCTATTGTCGGAATTTAATTTTAGTGTCGATGCATCAGGCATTGTATCGTCAATTGGAAGAATCAAAGATACTAGATGGCCCAGGCCCATACAGACCGATCATTCCCAAAGAAGTCCCAATTTGATGTGTAAATATCATGGCACGCACGGTCACATGACCGATGATTGTAGGCAATAAGAGAGGAGATAGCCCATTTATCTAATAAGTTCCACCTTCGAGAGTTCCTAAGTGATCGAGCCAATAATCATTTCAGAGAAAGGGACGCCAACAGGAAAAATGAACAGGAGGAGCCGCAATATGTAATCCATATGATCGTCGGCGGGGTCGATATTCCACAAGGGCCTGTGTTCAAACTTATGAAGGTATCAATTACTAGGGAAAATCAGACCCGATATTATGTGCCAGAAGGAATCGTATCATTCAACGACGAGGAAGTAGAAGGAATTTCTCAACCTCACAACGACGCTCTAGTAATTTCTATCTTCTTGAATAAAGTTTCAAGTCAAGCGTGTTTTAGTGGATCCAGGTAGATCGAGAAATATCATCCGATCAAGGGTCGTGGAGCAGCTCGGCCTACAAGATCAAATCATGCCCGCAACTCGGGTCTTGAACGGTTTCAATATGGCCATTGAAACAACTAAAGGAGAGATCATCCTACTGGTGAACGTGGCTGGAACTATCCAAGATACCAAGTTCACGTAATCAAGGGTGACATGAGGTACAACGCCTTACTCGGGTGGCCTTGGATTCACAACATGAGGGAAATACCTTCGACTCTCCACTAAATGATGAAATTCCCAACGGACGAGGTAAAAACAGTGTACGGGGAGCTGCATGCTGCAAAGGAAATGTTCGCGGTCGATGAGGTAATACTAATATCGGTGCTATCAACATAGAAAGGATCGAACATCAAAAGGAAACAAGATGCCAAATAGCAATCACATCCACCAGCCTCGGCTGAATCGGGGAATCATGAAATAGAGGGAGAAGAAGATGAAGATTTTTTGACCCCTCGAACCTTCGTTGCTCCTGAAGAATTTGACGCCACGAAATCAACTGTCGAAGAGATGGAACATGTTATATTGATCGAGTACCTGCCCGAGCGAAAGTTATACCTGGGGAAGGGGTTAACCCTCGAACTCAGGAAAAAGCTTATTAAATTCCTTATCGATAACTTAGATTGTTTTGCTTGGTCCCACTTAGACATAACAGGGATCCTACCAGAGATAACAACACATGGATTGATCCTGGACCCAAAGTTCAGGCCAGTGAAGAAAAAGAGAAGGCCCCAGTCCGAGGTAAAGCACGCATTCATAAAGGACAAGGTAACTAAACTTCTCAAAATAGGGTCCATTTGGGAGGTGAAATATCCCGAATGGTTAGCCAATGTAGTCGTAGTCCCTAAAAAAGGGAACAAATTTAGGATGTGTGTAGATTATAAGGATTTGAACAAGGCATGTCCTAAAAGATTCTTTTCCATTTCCTAACATCGATCGCATGATCGACGCCGCGGCGGCCACGAGATCCTTAGTTTTCTCGATGCCTATTCTGGGTACAATCAAATTCAAATAAACCCGGAAGACCAAGAAAAGACTTCATGTATCACCAAGTATGGAACATATTGTTATAACGTAATGCCCTTCGGGTTAAAAAACGTAGGATCTACCTACCAAAGCCTAGTAAATAAAATGTTCGAAGAACAAATAGGTAAATAAATGGAAGTATAGATTGATAACTTGCTAGTTAAACCCCTGCGTGCAGAGCACCATTTGACACATTTGCAGGAAACATTCAAGATACTGAGAAAATACAACATGAAGCTCAACCCCGAGAAATGTGCTTTCGGGGTCGGTTCGGGCAAGTTTCTTGGCTTCATGGTGTAAAATCGGGGAATCGATATCAACCCCTATAAAATCAAGGCTATCGAAGACATCGTGGTCGTGGACAACATTAAAGTCGTACAAAGGCTGACAGGACGGATAGCTGCCTTAGGCCGAATCATCTCGAGATCATTGGATCGGAGCCATAGATTCTTATCTCTACTCGAAAAGAATAACGATTTCTCCTGGACCCCAGAATACCAACATGCGTTAGAAGAATTGAAATGATACCTCTCGAGCCCACCATTGCTACATACTCCAAAGGCAGATGAAAAAATCTACTTGTACTTGGCAGTCTAAGAAGTCGCAGTAAGTGGTGTCCTAGTTCGAGAAGAGCAAGGTACGTAATTTCTTGTTTATTACGTAAGTCGAACTCTAGGAGAAGCAGAAACTAGATATCCACACTTAGAGAAATTGGCACTTACTCTAATAAGCACCTCTAGGAAGCTAAAACCGTATTTTCAATGTCGCCCCATATGTGTATTAACCACTTACCTGCTTCGTAATGTTTTACATAAGCCCGAACTATCGGGTCAATTGGTCAAATGGGCCGTCGAACTCAGTGGGTACGATATCGAATATCAACCTGGAACGGCCATCAAGTCTCAAATTTTAGTAGACTTCATGGTCGATTTCACACCAACCCTCATAACCGAAGTCGAAAAGGGACTTTTATTAAAATCGGGTACATCATCGAGGGTGTGAACCCTTTTCAACGACGGCGCTTCGAATGTGAAGGGGTCCAGGCTAGGCATCATTTGGAATCCGCCCACTGGTAATACTATTAGACAATCCATCAAAACTTCTAAGTTGACTAACAATGAGGCCGAGTACGAGGCCATGATTGCAGGTCTCGAACTAGCTAAAAGCTTGGGAGCGGAAGTCATCGAAGCCAAATGCGATTCCTGCTGGTAGTAAACCAAGTAAACAAAACCATTGAGGTTTGAGATGATAGAACGCAATGGTATTTGGGCAAGTTGCAGGTGACTTTACACCATTTTAAAGAATGGACTTTGCAGCATGTACCTCAAGAGCAGAAAAATAAAGATGATGCCCTTACAAATCTGGGATAATCAGTCGAGGACAATGAAATTGGCTCGGGACTGTTGTTCAACTCTAAAAATCTGTAATCGAGGAAGGTCACACTGAGATAAACACCACAAGATTAACTTGGGACCTGAGGAATAAATATATCGAGTATTTGAACGGAAAGCTCTCATCGGACCCTAAAGAATCAAGGGCTCTACGAACAAAAGTTGCTCGATTCACATTGGCTGAAGATGGAACATTGTACAGAAGGACGTTCGACGGACCATTAGCAGTATGTTTGGGACCACGGGACACCGATTATGTCCAATGAGATGTTCATGAAGGTACTTGTGGGAACCACTCCAGTGCCGAATCACTAGTTCATAAAATCATCAGAGCAGGATATTATTGGGATAGTATGGAAAAGAACACTAAGGAGTTTGTTCGAAAATGTGATAAGTGTCGAAGGTACGCACCCATGATCCACCAGCCTGGAGAACAACTTCATTCAGTCCTGTCCCCATGGCTATTTATGAAATGAGGTATGGATATCGTCGGCCCTCTGCCAGTGGCCCAGGTAAAGCTAAATTCATTTTATTTATGATTGACTATTTCTCTAAATGGGTTGAAGCACATGACTTTGATAAAGTCAGAGAAAAATAAGTTACATACTTCATCTGGGATCACATCATATGCTGATTCGGGATACCTGCCGAGATTGTATGCGACAATGAAAAGCAATTCATCGGCAGCAAGGTAACGAATTTTCTCGAAGATCAAAAAATAAAGAGAATCTTATCGACACCATATCATCCCAGCGGAAATGGGCAAGCCAAATCGAAGAACAAAACCATCATTCAGAATCTGAAGAAAAGGTTGAACGACACCAAGGGAAAATGGAGAGATATTCTACCCGAACTCCTTTGGTCATATCTAACGATGACGAAGTTCAAGTACATGGGCAATGCTTTTCTCCTTAGTATATGGCTCCGAAGCCTTGATTCCAGTGAAAGTCGGGGAACCCATCGCCAAATTTTGATACACAACGGAAGAATCAAATCACGAGGCTATGAATACTAGCCTCGAACTATTAGATGAAAATGAGAAGCCGCACTTGTCCGAATGGCCACACAAAAACAACTAATTAAAAGGTATTATAATCGAAGGACAAACCTTCGCCACTTCAGAATCTGGGACTTGGTCCTGAGGAAAGTCACCATCAACACTCAATACCCTAATGAAGGAAAACTCGGATCTAATTGGGAAGGACCCTATCAAATCCTCGATATCGTAGGAAAGGGATCTTACAAGCTAGGCACGATAAACGACGAGCAACTACATAACAATTGGAACATCTCACTCCTCAAGCGATATTACTGTTAAGGTATGACCTTCTCCCTTTTCATTTACATTTTACGCTAACTTTTTTTCAGGTGTTCGAGCAAGAATATCGGAGTTATCATCAAGCAGGAAGATATTAGGACCTAAATCACGCATTGTACTATTTTTCCCTTCGATCGGTTTTTATCCCAAATGGGTTTTTCCATCAAGGTTTTTAACGAGGCAACCATCATTCGTGCTAACTTAGAGTATCTGAGATATCCTTACATTGGACCTCGAATACTGGGGGGGCATCACCCGGATGATTTAAGGAAAATACTTCATGTCAGAACGACATCGATAGGAAAACTTTGTAATGGGCCAAATGGTCGAATGAACTGTGTCCATATTTATTAGTCGAGTCCCAATGGCAAAACATGTATGCATGTATGAACTATTCAAAGAAGTACTTATCCTTATCAAATATCTGGTGCTTCAACAAAAATTTTCTACTTTACAAGTTCCATACTTATGATTTTCTATGAAAAATGGTTCAAGGGCCGAAGTACAATTACACCTCGAACGATCGACCCCCTGCTCGGGAACTGCCGTCGAAAATCAACATGTTCGAATTATCTAAACTCGTAACCATAAGACCTCGAAGAGGCATCCCTCAATTTATAGGCCAAGGCCATCATTCTTGGGGACTAAAACTTCGAACAAGTTCGAAGTATTATCGGGAAATAATCCTAAGAGGCATAACCAAAGGCTACAGACAAATTAATGCCGCTCGAAGATGTCCGAAACCCGCAATAAAACCAGGCTTTCAAATTCTTTGAAAACCGATTAAAAAAGGCTATCCTCGGCAAAATAACCAAAGAGCTTCGATAATATCATCCCTCGAAAAACCTTAAGAGGTATCAAATTGTTCAAATATTAATATTTGCCAAGCACAAAAGGTAAAGGGGTTTCGATCAATATCAAACCCTCAAAAAACCCAATGGGTAAAAAATACATGCTAAGGCATAATCAAAATTTTACAAAGTCTTTAAGCCGAAAGAGGGAAAAAAGCCATTCTTTTACGGCCATATTGGTTCGATTCAAAGATCCTAAGGGCCAATACACTTTGAGTTCGAGAAAACGTTCTCACTCGATTCGAACGTAAGGGTTCCACTATCTCGAGTTCGAATAGGATCCATTATTATTCAACAAAAACCTAAGGGTTCTCTTTCTTCGGGTTCAAGTTTTACTCGAACTTGACTATAAAAGCAATATTATTATGACTTCGATCAAGTCACCCAAAACCAAAGTATCAAACATATTGTTCAAGGCATAAAAGTGTGCTAAAATTTTACAAGGCACAAAGCAAGTTTGAAGAGAAAATTTGAGAAGGAATTCAAAGGGAATTTTTTTTTATATATATGTTTGAAAAAAAATATGCACAAAGGACCGACAAAGGTGTTACAAAAAAAAAAGAGAAAAGGAAATTTAAAATCCTAACTATGCTCGGGGTTGACTTCTTCCTCGATGGCAGCTTCTTCTTCGGGCCCCTCACCATCATCGTTATCATCGGAGGAGGCAAGTAGCCTGGCATCAGATTCAAGCACCTTTTCCTGTGCTATCTCCTTAGAGAGGTCAAAACCTCGAGCATGGATTTCCTAGAGGGTCTCCCTTTGATATTGGTTCTTGTCAAGGTCGCCAGTCTATTGAACTCGGTCAAGGTCCTCCCTTAGCTGTGCTTGGGCGGCCTCGGCCAAATACATGGCCACCAATTTATCGGTCGTAGTCTTCGCCTTCTCGATTTCAGTTTGGGCCTTAGCAAGTTCGGCCTCGAGCTCCTCGATCCTTATGGTCTGAGCTGAGATCTTCTCCATAGCGGCCGATTACAGTTGGGCCAAAACAACCTCTTTCTCCGCAGCAAGGCGGTCCATGCCTTCTTTCCGCCGGTTGCAGTCAGCTCTGACTTGATCGACTTCCCTTCCGGAATAGCTCGATCTTTTCAATTTTTTTCTGTAACTGAGAGTTCAAAATGTTAGCCTCCACCCTTGGATCAAGTCCGTATTTTTTCAAAAGGACAGTTACCTGCTCGTTCAGCTCGACCTCCTCCTTATAAGCCTTGGACAAATCTGCTCGAAGGTCCCTGAGTTCTTCATCCTTTTTCCCACAAAAGATCTTGAGAGCACTACTCTCCTCTGAAGTCTTCTGGATCTCGGCCTCACACTAGCTCAGATCGGTACGAAACTTGGAAAAAGCCTATATGAAAAAAAAAACAAGTTAGACTGAAGGAAGGAAAAGGAAAAGAGAACTACAACAATTAATACTTACTCGAGATAGAAGATGGTTTCCCTGTTCAAAAAAGGTGGACGCATCGTTAAGATCAGAGGCATCATCATCCCCATTAAAGCAATCCCGAAAGGGATCTTCTTCACTAGGGACTCCGCCTATGTTGGGGGTCCTAATGGCCCGCGTCTCTCTTATCGCTTTCTCGGAGTAAGCCGACAAAGAAGGCGAATGACCTGCTGTCATTGCTCCAAGCGAGTCACTCGGGGCACTCTGATCGGCTCTCGAGGTCTCAGAACCGACCCCTTCTGGTATGTTTGTGGATGGTCGAGGAACAATCTGGACCTCAGGCGATTCGGGGTGCTCATCCAAAATTTTCTTGAAATCCTCTTCATCATGAGGCTTGATCTCAGCAATCACCTCCGATTTTGAAGGTTTGGCGGCCTCGATAGTCTTCCTGGGTCGAGCCACTAACGCCGAGGCGTTAACTTCTTCTTCTTCTCTCAAACTTTGGACCGAGTCTATAGTGAGAGCAATGACCTTCCTTCTGGTCCTTCGAGTTTTGGTTTTAGGGTCCTCGGACAGCGAGACCCCCTTCCTTTTCTTATATTTCCCCGATTTCGGAACCGGGGACTTGGCCTCTTCCTTGCCGCTCGGGGGCCTCAAGATCGCGTCCTTGTTCAGGCCTACACAAAAATAAACTTTATGAGAAAAAGAAGTATGAGAAGTACCTCGGAAATAAGGAAGAAACACTCACCGTGATTCTTTGCCTCCTAGTTGCCTTTTTCCAAGTCACGCCAGCAGCGCTCGACATAGGAGGAAGTCGAGGCCAACTTCCAAACCCAGTCCTCGAGGTCAGGAACCACTCAAGGAATCCAGGGAATCACTGCATGACAAACAAAAATGTTACATAAAGCAACAAACGGGAATATGAAGACTAATGGGTAAGATGTTACTTATGTTCGGGGTTCCACTTCTCGGGGAACGATAGTTTTTCCTTTGGAATGAGGTCACATGTCCTCACCCATACAAAAAGTCTCATACCACCCCAGTCCTTGTCCTCATCGATGCTCGAGAACAAATCCTTGGTTGTTCGGCGTTAGAGCTCGATCAACCCTCAAAAGAGTCGGGATCGATATAATCTCATGAGATGGCTGAGAGTAAACGAAAGCCCCTTGAACTTGCTGGAAAATAATCGGAGCATGATCACAATACGCCAAAAAGAGGGGTGAACTTGGCAGAGGGTGACCTGGTACCTCTTGCAGAAGTCTATGATAACTGGGTCAAGAGAACCTGACGTGAAGGGGTAAGTGTAAACACTTAGAAACCCCTCCACATGGGTGGTAATACTCTCTTCAGGAGCTGGGATCTGTACCACGACCTCGGCCCCCCAGTTACAATCCCTCTTCACATTCTCGAGATATCCCATTGTTATTGAGCAGATATATCTTGACACGTTCTCACATCGGCCAGGGACCGATGGAGGGTTCTCGACTTTGAAGTCGGATTTTAAGATACATGGGCCGGGAACATATTCATGAGGGAGCGGTTCCACCGGCGTTTTGTCATCGGCCGGCCGTGAAGAAGAGTAGGAAACTTTCTCCTTTTGTGGAACGGTTTTGGAGGTTTTCGCCATTGATTTAAGTAGAAAGAGGCGGAAAGAGGTGAAACTTGGTGTTTTGAAACTAACAAGGCTGACTCAACGAGTGATGAAAGAGACGAGATGGAGAGAGTTTAAAACTTAGAAGGATTGATGATAATGGTAGTAAAAGTTTTGATTCAACAAAAGAGTCCATACTTAGAGAACCAAGGTGATGGTTCGACGGAGCTAGTGGCCAACCGCTCACTGACGTGCATTAATGATTTGGAAAATTGTGCCGACGGAACGTTTCGGTCACCTCCATCGCTTGCATCACGTAGATAACATCACTGTTTATCGAGGTCATGAGAAAATCGAGGCTTAAGTCGTTTCTTATCATTTTATTCTAAGAAATAAGGGGACTAGCTGTATACGATAGAAATCAGGGCTACCTGATTTTACTATTTGGTCGAGATAGGAATGTCACGTCGAAGATCTAGGACGTCGAGTCCGAAATCGAAGCCTCTTTTCAGATCGAGGTCGACATCAATCGAGGCCAGAAAGAGATAGACTCTGAGTAACATCAGTATAGCTTTAAAATGAAAGGGCGAGATATCCGCGATTGGTCGAGGATCATGACGTGAATCTCAGAACGGATCAATATATGGTGGTTAATCAACTGTTAATATGATTTCCTACTATAATTAGAAGTGTACCTTAATTAGAACTCCTCTATTATATAAATAGGAATTCCATTCATTTGTAATCATCATTGCTCACTGAGGAAAATATATACAATCATTTCTTTCTTGCTTGCTACTTCACTTACTGTTCATCTGAGTTGCTTTATTCTTCATTGTTCATACTACATCACCTCGAGGTTACTTTGGTTCGAGGTCGAGGCTTAGCTTATATAATGGTTTAATTTATTTTACAGTCTAATTTTTCTATTTGTTTTCTCGTTTATCAATTGGCATTGGACGAAATCACATATCCTTAAAACCATGATATAAAGTTAATTGTTATCCAAATTTTAGGGTAAACATACACACACATATATATCCTTTTTCTTTCGACAAGAAAGAGTTGCTCAGGTGATACACATTTTGAGATTGTAGCCGGTTTGAAAGTAGAACTATTCGACGAGCCAATAATAACTAAGCACTCAACCTTTGTCTTTAGTTTTAATTATTTCAAGTTTAAGCATTGACATATACAGATGTCTTCCTCTTTCCTCTTTTCTTGATCTTCTCTTTTTTCACTTGTTCTTTTTGTTATAATACAGTATTTGTAAAATAATTTTGGAGAACATAAAACAATATATAAATAGAAATATAAACGAAACAAAAGTTAATCCGAGCCCACTGAATTCACAGTGTTTCCTTAAGGAATTTAATCCCCTCCTAGTACTCAAGGTTATGGATTATTTTCTCCCAAGATAGAATGAATTACACACTGGTGTAGTGGTACTTTAAACCCCGGTATTTCAGCGAACACAAAGTTCGGTACAAAATCACACTTACAGTTGCTTTCTTTGAAGTTAAAAATATGCAAAAGAAAGGAGAACTCAGAAATTCATATGGAAAATCTGAGAAAATAGACTTGTATTTATAGCCAATGTTGGACTAAAATCTGAAAAGGTGCAACTCTTCAGAATGGATGTTTATGAAAAACAGCCATAACATAAATGCCATAACATAAATGGCTATTTACTCAACAATAAAGAGGAAAAATTGAAGAGGGTAGTTAATTTTCTATTACAAAACAGAAAACGGAAAAATGGAAACGGTTGGATTTTAATATTAATATTCTTGTATTTAATATTAATATTCTTTTACTAAAACAGATATCTAATAACATTTTTTTTAATATTTACTATTAACAAATAAATTTGGTCCAAAAAATTAATCAATCAATCGATCATTTGACCAAATTCAAATCCAAATCCAAATCCGAAGTCGAGCCGAGCGAGCAATGATGACGACGACGCGAGGCTTGACTTCTTCTCAACTCTTTAAGAGCTAGAAGAAGATCAATTTCTTATATACCCATTAAAAACCTGTTCCTCTTCCAATATGGGACAATATCCCTTTGTCAAGGAGGGAATATCAAATGAAACTCAAATATTTCATTTTCTCTCCATTTCCCATTCACCCTCTTTTAAGCATTAATATACTTAAAAACTCAACAATCCCCTACAAGAATGGGGAATGACTATATCACGGAAATATGCATAAAGAATTATGTGATTCGCAAGCAAGGATTAATTGCATCTGGATAAGTAGGTTTCCCTTTGAACTTTCCATAGTAAACTTATGTCGGATATACTCGATCAATCGGTATATTTGATATCTTTGAACCGTCGAACTTTGATGTATACCTAGACAACAATAAGTCACAAACCAATCCTTAACCGTCTTTGGTTCTCATTGTTGTGTTCATTTCAGCCATGAACACCGCCTGGTTTCATATGTGCATAGAGAACTGGCCTTGCAAAATTCTCCTTGAAGCGACTAACACTTCACACTTACATAGCTGATTCCTAAACGTGTCATACCATAGATACACTGTTTGATATACCCCGTATCAAATTTAGAAATCATTAAAAAGCTTTAATGGTTTATCCTTGGTACTGACCATTGCCTCATCACGAGAATGGACCAAACGTTTAGCTGAAAATGTTGAACCGTCATTAATGACTTTATTTGATCTCCTTGAACCTAGATCTTGGGATCTACAGTCTTCTAGGTAGAGTTACCACCACTATGACTTATTATCGACCATAGTCCCATTCCCCTTGATGGTTTCTACACTACCTCTCTAGTTAGGCGTTTTGTAAGTGGATCCGACACATTATCACTTGAATTTACATAGCCAAACATGATAATTCTTCTAGAGAGTAATTGCCTAACTGTTTTATGTCTTTGTCGTATATGACGAGATTTACCTTTATATATAACACTCCCAGCCCTTCCAATTGTCGCTTGACTATCACAATGTATGCATATTGGAGGCAACGGTTTTGGCCAAAATATAATGTCTTCCAAGAAATTCGGATCCATTTATCTTCTTCACTGGCTTTATCTAAGGCTATGAACTTAACCTCCACTGTAGAGCGGGCAATACAAGTTTGTTCGGACGACTTCCAAGATACCGCCCCTCCACCAATAGTGAATACATATCCACTTGTGGACTTGGACTCAGTTGATCTGGTGGTCCAATTTGCATCACAATATCCCTCAATGACCGCAGGATATTTACTGTAGTGCAAAGCAAAGTCATGGGTATGTACTAAATACCCAAAAACTTGTTTCATTGCCATCCAATGAGATTGACATAGATTTCTCGTGTATCGACTCAACTTACTTATAGAACAAGCTATATCTGGTCGTGTACAATTCATGATGTACATTAAGCATCCCAACACATGAGCATAATCCAATTGTGATATGCTTTAGCCTTTGTTCTTTATTAATGCAAGATTCACGTCAATTGGAGTCTTTGCAACTTTAAAGCCCAAGTGCTTGAATATTTCAAGTAATTTCTTAATATAATGAGATTGTGACAATGCCAGACCTTGAGAAGTCTTATGGATCTTAATTCCCAGAATTAAATCAGCAACTCCCAAGTCGTTCAGATCAAACTTGCCAGCTAGCATACGCTTAATCGCATTTATGTTGGCAATGTCATTACTCATTATCAGCATATCATCCACATATAAAAAAACAATGACTATGTGATTTGGAACATTTTTAATGTACACACATTTGTCACATTCATTTATCTTAAAACCATTTGACAATATTGTTTGGTCAAATTTTGCATGCCATTATTTGGGTGCTTGTTTTACTCCGTAAAGGGACTTAACAAGTCTACATTCCTTCTTTTCTTTACCTGGAACCACAAACCCTTCAGGTTGTTCCATGTAGATTTCTTCCTCCAACTCTCCATTTAAGAAGGCCGTCTTAACATCCATTTGATGAATCTCAAGACCATAAACTGCAGCTAACGCTACTAACGTTCGTATGGACGTAATTCTTGTAATTGGAGAGTATGTATCAAAATAGTCAAGACCTTCTCGTTGTCTATACCCTTTGACCACAAGTATTGCTTTATATTTGTCAATGGTGCCATCATCTTTCATTTTCCTCTTAAAGATCCATTTAGAACCCAACGGTTTATTTCCAGGAGGAAGATCAACCAAAACCCATGTATGGTTGTTCAATATGGATTCTATTTCACTATTGACTGCCTCTTTCCAAAATAATGATTCCGAATAAGACATAGCTTCTTTAAATGTTTGAGGATCATTCTCCAATAAGAAAGTCACAAAATCTGGTCCAAATGAAGTAGACGTTCTTTAATGTTTACCACGTCTTGGATCCTCCTGATTAAACGTACTTTATTTTGTTTCTTCCCGAGGTCATTTAGATCCTTCACCAATCGACTCACATTCCTTTTTATACGGATATATATTTTCAAAGAACTCAGCATTATCTGATTCTATAACCGTATTATTATGAATGTCGGGATTTTCTGATTTATGAATCAGAAATCGATATGCTTTACTATTGGTCGCATATCCTATGAAAACACAATCAACGGTTTTCGGTCCTATTTTTACCCGTTTGGGTTTAGGAACTTGCACTTTTGCCAAACACCCCCACACTTTAANCTATGAAAACACAATCAACGGGTTTCGGTCCTATTTTTACCCTTTTGGATTTAGGAACTTGCACTTTTCCCAAACACCCCCACAGTTTAAAATAATTCAAGCTGGGCTTCCTTCCTTTTTATTTTTCATATAAAATGGATTGTGTTTTGCTATGGGGTACTCGATTTAGTATCCGGTTATCCGTAATAACGGCTTCACCCCACAAGTTATGTGGCAGACCAGAATTTATGAACAATGCGTTCATCATCTCCTTTAATGAACGATTCTTTTTTTATGCAATCCCATTGGATTGGGACGTGTAAGGGGTCATTTTTTGATGAATAATACCATATTCTAAACATGTAATGTTTCTTCAAAAGGAGATTCATATTCACCACCTCTATCACTTCTTAAAATTTTGATTTTCCTATTAAGCTGCATTTCAACTTCAGTTTTGTATTGCTTGAATGTGTCTATTGCTTCATCTTTACTATTAAGCAAGTAAACATAGCAATATCGAGTACTATCGTCAATAAAAGTTATGAAATACTTCTTGCCACCGCGAGATGGTATTGACTTCATGTCACAAATATCTGTGTGNTATTTTGATTTTATGATTGACATGACCCAATAGTATATGCCATAATTCATTTGACTCAAGTAAGTACGACGAAGATGAAATTTAATTATTATTCTCAACACGATTACATTCAGCTTGAAAAGGCCCTCAGCGAGGTAACCTTTTCCTACAAACATTTTGTTCGTACTTATTACAACCTTATCGGATACAAAGACACATGAAAAACCACTCTTAACAAGAAGTCCAACAGAGACTAAATTCTTCCTAATCTCGGAAACATGAAGGACGTTGTTCAAAGTCACCACTTAGCCGGAAGTCATTTTCAGAAATATCTTCCCAAATCCTTCAATCTTGGCAGTTGCAGCATTTCCCATAGAAAGCGTCTCTTCGGGTCCAACAGGAGCATATGTAACAAAAGCTTCTCTAACAACACAAACATGGCGAGTGGCTCCAGAATCAATCCACCACTCCCTAGGATTGCCCACTAGGTTGCATTCAGAAAGCATGACACTTTCAATCATGTTTGCTTGACCCTTCTTCTTATCTTTATTTGGAGCACGACAATCTGTAGATTTGTATTCAGCTTTCCCACAGTTGTAGTAATTACCATTGAAATGCTTCTTTCTTGGGTTGCTTTTCAGTCCAGAAGCCTGTTTCCTGTTTCTCTTATCTTGAGAAGTATCCTCAATAATGTTTGCTCCCATTATTGTTGAGTTTCCACGGCCTCTCTTTTCAGCAGCTTTGTTGTCCTCTTCGATTCTCAACCGAACAATGAGATCTTCAAGGGACATCTCGTTGCGTTTGTGTTTAAAATAATTTTTGAAGTCCTTCCACAACGGAGGAAGCTTCTCTATCATCGCTGCTACTTGTAATGCTTCATTGATGACAAGACCTTCAATGAAAATTTTGTTAGTAAACATAATAAATTAATACTACCAACATTAGTATTAATTCTACTTATACCTTCAACAAGGAGATCGTGAATAATCACTTGCAATTCCTGGACTTGGGTATTAACAGACTTATTATCTACCATTTTGTAGTCCAAAAATTTAGCGGCAACGAATTTCTTCAACCCGCCATCTTCAGTTTTATATTTCTTTTCAAGAGGAATCCATTGTTCTTTTGACGTCTCCACGCCACTGTAGACGTTATACAAAGCGTCCTCCAGTCCGCTAAGAATATAATTCTTGCACAGAAAATCAGAATGCTTCTACACCTCAATCATGAGAAAGCGTTTAGTCTCTGAAGTTTCATCGGGCAGCACAGAAACATCTTCCTTGATGAACTTCTGCATACTTAAAGTAGTCAAGTAGAAAAACATCTTTTGCTGCCAGCGCTTGAAATCAATCCCGAATTTTTTTTTGGGTTTTTCTGCCGGTGCCAATGCTGTCGGTGTTGTTCGTCTTGTTGATGCATTGGCATTTAACATCAGAATAACTTGGTTTCCATTGTCATTCGTCATTTCTGTAAAATAATGACACAAACAAACATTAAAATCACACAGATTTAAATCTCCGATGAAGTAGAAAACCACAAAGGTTTTAATCTCAAGAAAAATAAATATAACACAAATACTGAAAACACAAGATTAAATTCCTTAAGCTTGTTATAATACTGTATTTGTAAAATAATTCTGGAGAAGATAAAACAATATATAAACAGAAATATAAACGAAACAAAAGTTAATTCGAGCCCACTGAATTCACAGTGTTTTCTTAAGGAACTTAATCCCCTCCTAGTACCCAAGGTTATGGATTATTTCCTCCCAGGATAGAACCAATTACACCACTAGTGTAGTGGTACTTCAAACCCCAGTATTTCAGCGAACACAAATTTCGGTAGCAAATCACACTCACTGTTGCTTTCTTTGAAGTTAAAAATATGCAAAAGAAAGGAGAACTCAGAAATTTGTATGAAAATCTGAGAGAATGGACTTGTATTTATAACCAATGTTGGGCTGAAATCTGAAGAGGTGCAACTCTTCAGAATGGATGTTTATGCAAAACGGCCATAACATAAATATCATAATATAAATGGCTATTTACTCAACAATAAAGAGGGAAAATTGAAGAGGGTAGTTAATTTTCTGTTACAAAATAGAAAACGAAAAAATAGAAACGGTTGGATTTTAATTTTAATATTCTTGGATTTAATATTAACATTCTGTTATTAAAACAGATATTTAATAACATTTCTTTTAATATTTACTATTAACAAACAAATTTGGTCCAAAAAATTAATCAATCAATCGATTATTTGGCCAAATCCAAATCCGAATCCGAAGTCGAGCCGAGCGAGTGACGACGACGACGTCGACGTAGCGAGGCTTGACTTCTTCGTAACTCTTTAAGAGCTAGAAGAAGAGCAATTGCGTATATACCCATTAAAAACCTCTTTCTCTTCCAATATGCGAAAATATCCCTTTGTCAAGGAGGGAATCTCAAATGAAACTCAAATATTTTATTTTCCCTCCATTTCTCATTCACCCTCTTTTAAGCATTAACATACTTAAAAACATATCCCCCACATGAACGGGGAATGGCTATATCACGAAAATATGCATGAAAAACTGTGTGATTCACAAGCAAAACTTAATTACATCTGAATAAGTATGTTTCCCTTTGAACTTTCTGTAGTGAACTTATGTCGGATACTCGGTACATTTGATATCTTTGAACCGTCAAACTTTGGTGTATACCTAGACAACCATAAGTCACACAACCAACCCTTAACCATCTTCGGTTCTCATTGTTGTGTTCGTTTCAGCCATGAACACCGCCTGGATAGAGAACTGGCCTTGCAAAATTCTCTTTGAATCGGCTAATACTTCACACTTGCATAGGTGATTCCTAAACGTTTCATCCCGTAGATACACCATTTTATATACCCCGTATCAAATTTAAAAAATATTAAAAATCCTTAATGCTTTATCCTTGGTACTGAACATTGTCTCATTATGAGAATGGACCAAACATTTAGTTGACAATGTTGAACCGTCATGAATGACTTTGTTTGATCTCATTGAACCTAGATCTTGGGATCTCCAGTCTTCTAGGTTGAGTTACCGCTACTATGACTTATTCTCGGTCATAGTCCCATTCCCCTTGATGATTTCTCAACTACCTCTCTAGTCAGGCCTTTTATAAGTGGATCCGACACATTATCACGTGACTTTTCATAGTCAATCATGATAATTCCTCTAGAGAGTAATTGCCTAACTGTTTTATGTCTTCGTCGTATATGACGAGATTTACTATTATACATAACACTCTCATCCCTTCCAGTTTCCGCTTGACTATCGAAATGTATGCATATTGGAGCTAACGATTTTGGCCAAAATGGAATGTCTTCCAAGAAATTCCGGAGCCATTCAGCTTCTTCACTGGCTTTATCTAAGGCTATAAACTCAGCCTCCATTGTAGAGCGGGCAATACAAGTTTGTTTAGACGACTTCCAATATACCGCTCCTCCACCAATAGTGAATACATATCCACTTGTGGACTTGGAATCAGTTGATCCGATAATCCAATTTGAATCACAGTATCCCTCAATGACCGCATGATATTTACTGTAGTACAAAGCAAAGTCCTGGGTATGTACTAAATACCCCAAAACTCGTTTCATTACCATCCAATGAGATTGACCTGGATTGCTCGTTTATCGACTCAACTTACTTATAGAACAAGATATATATGGTCGTGTACAATTCATGATGTACATTAAGCATCCCAACACACGATCATAATCCAATTGTGATATGCTTTGGCCTTTCTTCTTTGCTAATGGAAGATTCACGTCAATTGGAGTCTTTGCAACTTTAAAGCCCAAGTGCTTGAATTTTTCAAGTACCCGTTTTAATATAATGAGATTGTGACAATGCCAGACCTTGAGAAGTCTTATGGATCTTAATTCCCAGAATTAAATCAGCAACTCCCAAGTCTTTCGTATCAAACTTGCCAGTTAGCATACGATCAGTCGCATTTATGTTGGCAATGTCAATTCTCTTTATCAGCATATCATCCACATATAAGCAAACAATGACTATGTGATTTGGAACATTTTTAATGTACACACATTTATCACA
>ML305015.1:0-10337 GCA_005239505.1 Nicotiana paniculata
TTTCAGCTCAGTAGTTGTGTTTCTGGGAGCCTTAAGGCTGTGCTCGGGTAGTGATGATGTTTGTAATTTGTTGTCGTGCGGTGTCGTTATGATGATAGAATGCTTGCCTATATGTTGAGGGTGATTAATGGTTTGAAGGAAGGTCTTCTCAGAGTTTGATTTCGAGATTTCAGTGCTTTTGTGTCGGCAGAGGAAGGGCATTTGGGTTATGAATGGTCCGGTTGGGTTTGATAAGGTAGTAATACTTGGCGTCTTCAAGTGAGTTGGGATATGCACCTGTGACGTGTATTCATTGTCATTGATCGGATGGAATGTGTTAGGTTCGGCGGTGCTATGGTTTCTTCGGTTGCGTGGGGTCAGAGTATCGCGAATAAGTGTTGAAGAATGCGGTTGGCAAGGATCGTGAGGTGCGGTGGTTCAGTACCGGATAAGTGTTGTTAATGAAGGCAGCTAGAGAAAGATGATCTTCGGAGAGTGTGAAGTCGTGGTGATCGGCTGGTTTGAGAGCTACAGAGAACGGTCCTGAAGTAAGGCTAGGCGGTGGTTCCATTTCTAAGAGGCCAAGTGTAAGAAGCAGAAGTCGAGCAATCGCAAAGTGGGGGAGTCCCACCATCTGCAGTTGGGTCGTAGGGTTGTCTTCGCATACGGTCGCCGATTGTCGGCGTGTTGGAAAGTTATTTCAGCTAAGGGAAAGGAGTAAAATGGTGATTGTGCGTGGGGTTTGATGAATATGTGCAAAAGTTGGCCCTGTCGGGCCAGGGTTAGGCTTTGGAAGATTCAGGATTTAGGCTTAAGGCATGGGCGAGTTGTAAGGATAGTGACTCAGTCACGTGTTTCTTTGAAAGGGGTGTTCTTGTGCTAGGATAGCCTTGGAGTTGATTGTATTCGGGGCCAGTCAGAGTGGGTGACTCTCAATAGCGGTTCTAGTGAGTTCAAAAGTTAAGAATACGACGTTAAGGGTTTAGGAAGCAGTATGATCGAGAGTCGAGCTTTTGCAGAGTAATTTCTGAGAAAAATAAGGATGGGTGGAATGTTCTATGATGTGTTTCAACATGCAGGATAGCATCGGAAGAGTAAGAGAAATAAACTCCGGAATGTAGAAGGATTATCAGAAGAGTATGAGACGGGTTGCGGGATTTGGGCAGCATAGTCTCGTGAATCAAGGTCACTCGGGATGAGTGAGGGTTGAGTTGCTATGGTTTGAAGGAAGTTGTTATTATTCCTGAGGCAATTGAAGATGATTAAAAGAAGATAGATTGATTAGCCATGGTTGAAATGGCACATTTGCGGCAGCGATTGGTTCCTTTGATGTGAATTAGCTATGCATGTGGTTTGTGCGGGTGTGTGCGGGGCTTGTTGGCCGTCGTAACGGATCTCATGTGGGAGCATTTGAGTGTTATGGCTGGTCAGGTGTAGGCGGACACCGGAAGGGTTATGGTGGTATAGACTACTTAAGGATTTGCATGATTGGGTGATAATGGGAATTCACTCGTGTGTTGAGACGGTACTCTTGAATTGAGTCGAGTAAAAAGTTTATATATGATGAAGTGTTCACCCTATTGGTGGTTCGGAAGTTATGATGGAATTCTTGCGCTACCTCATGTTGGTATGTTAGGTGCGGGAAACAGTATGTAATTAGGAGTAAGAATCGAGATTGAGGTCCGATGTTTATAAGGATGTCATGAGCTCGGAAGAGAAAGACAAAGTGATTTGAAAGTTCAGAGTAAGATGGTGTTATCTTCAGTGTCACCTGAGATTGATATTCGGTGAAAGAGCTTTGTACCCTGGTCATGGGTTCTTGATATGTTTTCCGGTCTTAGTGTGGTCGGTATCATGGAGGCCAGACTTGTTGCCTTGTGTGGAAGGTTGTGGAAGCATGACCGCGAAAAGATTGTATAAAGTGTGACATGTAGTCACTTGATGGATTTCAGATTTGGACCAAGTATAAGGAAGTGCAATATTGCTTATTTGAGAATTTATACCTAGAAGGCGTTCTTATGGATTATGAGGTGTTAGTCTCACTGATGATGGTTGTTCTCGTGTATTATGAGATAAAGTGGGTTAATATGGACCCAGGCGAAAGCTATTAGCTTAGTTGGTGCGATCTAGGTGGTTCGATGTTTGTGGGTGGATTTAAATATGATTATCGACTCCGTATGAGCCATACATGTTCCTTTTAGTAGAGTGCTTTTCATGGAAAGGTATTAGAACAGCGGGTGTTGTTTCGTCTTCGTCAATTCATGCGTTATTGTGATTGTGTCGTGTGAGTTGTGAAACGGCTTTGATAATTTCTTATGTGTTGAGGTCCCGCGTAGTGGGGATGTTATGTGAGCAGGATAGCTCTTGAGATCCAGCGTGTATATATATATCGCACCTCAGTTGTGCTTGAGTTTTGTTGCATACGGCTCTATCGGTCTCCTCAGGATGGTATTATGCACTTAGCGTGCTTGTGATCGATATTCAGTAATTTGTAATAGTGAGCGATTCAGCTCCGTGTATATTTCCTTATATGAGTTTTATGATGGTATCGGGTGGCACGCCGCCACGGCTATGTTATTTGGATCGGGTTGCACGCTGCAACAGTGTGATGATGAGAAGGGTTAATATGTATTTATTTTCTTATGTTTTATTTCCTATTTTCTGGTAAGAATTTATATTAGTTGCGTGAGATGAATAGTCCCGTTCTGAGTCGTTTCTTATTATCATGTTTGAGTTATGGGTATTGGCGCGACGTGGTATCATGTGAAGTTGTTGGTTATGTTGGGGTGGTTTGTTGTATGATCAGTTCATACTGGGTGAGACGAGATTATCGGATCAGGGATCAGTGCGATGAGGTTATGTGAAGTGTATATTAAAGAGCAAATACCATTATTCAGGTTCATAATGAAGTGATGATTCTAGTCAAGATGAGGTATTCAAGGATTTGTTAACTCTGCAGTTGAGTATGAATTTCTGCACATTTCCTCCGTTGTGGTGGTATCGTCAGCATTATAGCAGGGTGTATGTATATTTGTTATGAGGTGCATTGGGAGCATCAGATTCATGGCCCTTGTCTATTAAGTTTCAGGGAGCGTCATTGTGGTCAGATGATGAGTTATGAGGTGCATGGTGCCGATTCAGCAAGAGTATGCAGTTATGATCTGGTATATCGTGTGCTAGTTGATACAGTGCTTATATATTGGAACTAGGCCTGGCTAGAGAAAATTTCAGGTGTTTGAATGAATTCTGAGCTTATTATATGGAATAAAGAAGAAATCAGATTTGATCAAGCTATTGTGCTCGACTAGGTTGTGGTAGCACGGGCAGGTGCTCGAAATGTGAAATGGTGATTTCAGATAACTCCAGAGCAGTTCTTGGCACGTTCAAGGACGAACGTCGGTTTAAGCGGGGGAGAATGTAACGACCCGACCGGTCGTTTTGAGCTCTAGCACGTCGTTCAGCGGTTTGAAGTTGTGAGCAGCTTCGTTTCAGGTATTATGACCTGTGGGAAATCGGAATTGAATTCCAGGCAGTTTAGAATTGATTTGGAAAGAAAATTCTTATTTCAAAAGGCTTAAGTTGGAGAAATCAGCTAAGATTGGAATATTGAGTAAACGACCTCTGAATCAGGATTTGAAGGTTCCAGCAGGTTCGTATGATGATTTTGGACTTGGATGTATGTCCGGCTCGGGGTTTGGATAACCCGGGAGCGCTTCGGCGTATATTGTTGAAGTTAGCATTTTAGAAGGATTTCATGAATTTGGGCTTGAAGTGCATATCAGTGAGGGTATGTCTGTTTGGGATTCTGAGTTTGGGAATAGCTCCGTAGGGTGATTCTATAATTGGGAGCGCGATCGGAGGTGCATTTGGATGTTCGTAGGTCATTCTGGGGTCATTTGGCTAAAGATAGAAATTTGAAGGTTTTTGAAGAATTCGACCGGAAGTGGAAATTTTGATATCGTGGTAGGAATGTGATTCCGGAAGTTGGAGCAGCTTCATAGTGTTGAATATGACTTGTGTGCAAAATTTGGCGTCAATCGGAGGTAATTAGACGGGTTTATGTCATTTCTCACCCATTTTTCATTGTCATGGGCGATTTTTTGGAGAGCATTTCAAAGGGGATTCTCGGCAGGCATCAAGGTAAGTAAACTCCTTCCGTTTGTTATATGAATACAATATTATATGCGTGGATTATACATGGAAATTTGTAGGAATTTGGGAAATTTTTGAAAAAACCTAGAAAATGTAAATTTGGAATTTAGCCACGAATTTGAGTATGGAATGTAGAGTAAATTGCATGATTGAACTAGTAGAGCTATGGGTAGCATGTATCTTCAAGAATTTTGGATTCCCGGGCGCGTGGGCCCAAGGGCATTTTGGTCATTTCTCTGAGCGGGGTTGGGAAAGTATATAATCCGAATTTATTGTGAGTATTAGGATGATTTTTTATTGCTTTGCCATTATGTGGTAGTTTCGGAACGTTGTGCGTCCATGGGAGTCATCGGAAGGGCTTGGAAGCCGGTGTTGGAATTTCAGAGCGAGGTAAGTCTCCTTTCTAACTTTGTGAGGGGGAATCGTCTCCCTAGGTGAATTAATTCAATACATGCTATTATCTTCGGGGGATACGTACGCACGAGGTGACGGGAGTCCGTGCGTAGCTACTATTATGTCATGTCCGGGTAGTCTAGGACCNGAGTTTCAAAAACAAATGATTTCAAAACCTATATTTCATGTTTCTTTTAATAAGGATTTTTCCACTTTCTTGAGAAAACTATTTTCTTAATAAAATACGGATTTAATGTGTGGAAATGTGTCAGCACCCGAATCGTAGGTATGATTTGCGAGCGGGGGAAGCTTTATAATAGTCAGTATAAGTGTGTCAGCACTCGAATCGCAGGTATGATTCGCGATCGAGGGAAGCTTTATGGTAATTTGGTATAAATGTGTCAGCACCCGAGTCGCAGGTATGATTCGCGAGCGGGGGAAGCTTTATAATATTCAGTTTAAGCGTGTCAACACTCGAATCGCAGGTATGTTCGCGATCGAGGGAAGATTTATGGTAATTTGGTATAAATGTTTCAACACCCGAGTCGCAGGTATGATTCGCGAGTGGGGGAAGCTTTACGCCTATTCAGTGATTAGATATTCCTTCGACTCCAGCCGGTTGTATTATCCTTGTGTGTGCATGACTATTTGGTACGATTTTATTTATATTGACCTGACATTTATTTGGGAAAAAGGGAAGTGTACTTTGTTGTTTATTCTCGGTAGTTACCTGGATTTCTATACTTGATACATATTCGCTGCTCACTGTCTTACATGTCTACTGTATTTCACCATATTCTGTCATAAATTATATTGTTGGACCCTAGGGAATGTCTAATGCGACCTCTCGCCACTACCTCTTTGAGGTTAGGCGGGCGACTTACTGAGTACACGTTGCTTTTGTACTCATGCTACACTTGTTGTGCATTTTTATTGTAGGTACTTTCATAGCTATTGGAGGATTCAGAGACTTAGGCGAGCTGCATCATCCGGAGGCGATCCGCAACTGACGGAGTCTCCCTCGCACTGTGTTTACTTTCAGTTTATATTCCCATGTCCAATTTGTATTCCGGATAGGCTTTGTGATGGTTGTATAAATTCTTAGAAATTGCTCATGTACTTGTGACACCAGGTTCTGGAGTAGTTTGGGATGTGTTGGGTTATATTTGTTATGGTGTAGTATTTAAACCCTTGTTTTTAACTAACAGGTTTTTATTTGGTTGATATGTAATAAAGTTAAAGGAAATGTTTTTCGTAAATGTCAAAAACCGGAAAGTTATTTCAACTAATTAAGGGATTGGCTTGCCTTACAGTGGTGTCCGGCGCCATCACGACTCGTAGATTTTGGGTCGTGACACATTAGATTCATATCGTAATTAAGGACCCATAGTAAAAAAGAATCGTCGAATTTGGACATTGTTTGAGGATTTTATGGTATTTTACTAAGAATTAGGTTGCTAGATTTTTCAGATTAATTACGAAATTGCCATTGATAACGTATTTAAAAATCTGTATTATTTGCAAACATTGAAACCAACATATCTCATTCATTATAAGGTCAAATTGAGTGATTCAAAAGCCTAACTTAACTAGAATTTCATAAGAAATCTATTGGAGGCATAAAAAGCGAGTTTCGGGATTATTTGGCATAAAAAACAAGGCAGAATAGTTGGCAGAAGAAAAAATATAAAACAAGGGTTTGTTCAATTAGTCATATTTTGAGTTGGAGAGCTTGGATTTGGGAGATTTTTTAGGAGATTTTCACCATATGATTGGGGTAAGTGTTCTCTACTCGGGCTTGGTTATATTTTATGAATCTATCTTCGTTTTTGGGATTTGATTGATGATTTCAAAGTGAAATTGAGGGAGTTAGGACTTGAGTTTGGAGAGTTTGAGGTGAGGATTTGAGGGACCAAACGAAGTCGGATTTTGACAAATTTTATATGGTTATACTCGGGAGAGGACGAGGTTTATTATTCTTCCATTTTTGACGAGTTTCGATACGCGGGCCTGGGGGTCGAGTTTTGACCGATTTCGGCTTTTTTGCCTTTTTATGTAGTTTTTATTGTGGAATTTGATTCTTTAACCTATGTTGATAGTAGTATTCTGATTTTGGTTAGATTTGGAGCTTTTGGAGACCGAATCAAGAGACGAGGGCATCCTGGAGTAGGATTTTACATTGTTAAGGTAAGTAACAGTTTTAACTCTAGCTTTGAGGATATAAACCGGGAGAATTTGATATCATGTAATTGTTTGGAGGTAATAACCATGCTAGGTGATGGGCGTTTGGGTGTATACCTCGAGGGATTGAAACTTGGTCTGTCCCCCGAGTCTATGAGGCTAATAGCCATTATCTGTATTATGTAATTACTTGTTGGTGAACTTGTCTGCCTTCATGTTAGAGATCATGTTTAGGTTTCATTCATGCTCACCTTATTTGTACTCAGTCATTGAAATTATTGTGCATGTTTACCTCAGTCTCTGTTATTTTGCCGATATGTTTTGATACTTGATGTGGGTTGTGTCCCCTTATTTGTGGTGCATTGTGAGGCTAGAGAGGTACATGACTGAGTGAGGCCGAGGGATGGAGTGACATTGCTATGAGGTTGCATTTACTTTTGATGTTACTGCATTTACCTGTTAATTTATTTGTGGCGTTTGTTGGTTTTATGGAATTTACCTGTTTATTCATGTTTATTGTAAATTTCGAAAATAAATAATTGGAATGTTTTGCTTAGATCGTCACTACTGCTCGGTTCCTTAGTTATTTTTGTTACTACTGAGTCGGTTGTACTCATACTATACCCTGCATTTTATATGCAAATCCAGGTGAGTTAGAGCGCGATGATCGTTGAGTTAAGGTGGGCTATATTTGGAGACTGAAAGGTAACCGCTAGCGTCCGCAGGACCTTGTTACTCCTTTTGTCATTTGTTCTTTTGGACAGTTAGACAGTTTATATATCTTAGTTCATGATTTTAGACGCTCATGACTTAGTGACACCCCGATGTTTGGGGCTCGAATCCGTACTTTATATTAATTATATTTAGAGTCGATTTAGTTTATGAAAATTTCAAATATTGGATATGTTTATTAAATTATTATAATCGATTTAGTACTAATATTTTGGGAAATAGGTTTCCTTGTAACACGATAGGTGCCATAACGACATGGTTAGATTTGGGTTCTGACAAGTTGGTATCAGATCTAGGTTACATAGGTCTCATGAGTCATGATGGGGTTTAGTAGAGTCTTGTGGATCTGTACGAAGACGTCTGTACTTATCTTCGAGAGGCTGCAGAACCTTTAGGAAAACTTCACATTCTTGAAGTCTTATCGTGCGGTATTTATTCAGCTGGAAGCGTAACTCTTTGAATTCCTTCCACACATTCGTATGTGCACATGAGCGCTCGGTATTATTTGTGCATCGACGACTTTTGATTACCTGGATGAGGTGCGAGATGTGATTTCTATGTGTTTATGTTTGGCCAGTCTAGAGGACGCGAAGCCGGATTTTATCTGTAGCTTGAGCGCTGAGGTGTTGATTGTGTGAGCGCGTGCTTGTGGACTTATATGTCGGATAGTGTCCCTATTAGTGGAAATGGTGGCTGGATGGATACGTGATGAGTATGATATGACCACGAGATGAGTTCATATGATTTGAATGTTACAAGAAGTTATTGTTGAAGGTTTCACCTAATTAAAACTCCAGGTATGTTTTTAGACTAGTTCGAGGACGAACATTTATTTAAGTGGGGGAGAATGTAACGACCTAACCGATTATTTTGAGAATTTGCATTTCACTCGGTAGTTTGGGGGCTCTTGTAGCTCCGTATGATGTATTAGGATGAGTGTGAAAATTTTGAGGTCATTTAGACATAGTTTGATAGGTTTCGGCGTCGTTGGCGAGTTTTGGAAGTTTAGAAGTTCTTAGGCTTGAAACCGAAGTTGATTTGATGTTTTGGTGTTGTTTTGGGTATTCCGGAGGTTCGACTAAGTTCAAGTAGTGATAAATGACTTGTTGGAATTATTGGTTGAAGTCCCGAGGGCCTCAAGTGAGTTTCGGATAGGTTTGAGTTGTGTTGCGCTCGTTTTTCTTATGTTTCGATGCCGTATTTTCAAGCATAAATGATATCATATTGAACAAATGAGCTCCGATTTTCTTTTTTGATTGAAGCATTAGATCTGTATCGTAATTAAGGACCCCTAGCAAAAAGAATCATCGAATTTGGACATCGTATGAGGATTTTATGGTATTTTACTAAGAATTAGGTTGTTAGATTTTTCAGATTAATTACGAAATTCCCACTGACGGCAAATTTAAAAATCTACACTATTTGCAAATATTCAAACCAACATGTCTCATTCATTATAAGGTCAAATTGAGTGATTCAAAAGCCTAACTTAACTAAAATTTCACAAGGAATTCAATGGAGGCATAAAAAGCGAGTTTCGCAATTGTTTGGCATGAGAAACGAGGCAGAATAGCTGGCAGGAAAAAAAAATATAAAACAAAGGTTTGTTCAATGGTTATATTTTAAGTTGGGGAGCTTGGACTTGGGAGATTTTTGAGGCATTTTTCACCATATGATTGGGGTAAGTGTTCTCTACTCTGTTTTGGTTATATTTCATGAATCCAGCTTCGTTTTTTTAGGATTTGATTGATGATTTCAAAGTGAAATTGAGGTAGTTAGGGCTTGACTTTGGAGAGTTTGAGGTGAGGATTTGAGTGACCAAACGGAGTCGGATTTCGATGAATTTTATATGGTTAGACTCGGGACTTGGGAGAGGACGAAGTTTATGATTCTGCTATTTTTTATGGGTTTCGAGGCGCGGTCCTAGGGGTCAGGTTTTGGCTGATTTCGGATTTTTGGCCTACTTATGTAGTTTTTATACTGGAATTCGATTCTTTAGCCTATGTTGATAGTAGTATTCTGATTTTGGTTAGATTTGGAGCTTTTGGAGACCGGGTCAAGAGACGAGGGCATCCCGGAGTAGGATTTTACGTTGTTAAGGTAAGTAACAGTTTTAACTCTAGCTTTGAGGGTATAAACCCGGAGAATTTGATATCATGTGATTTTTTGGAGGTGATACCCACTCTAGGTGACGGGCGTGTGGGTGTATACCTCGAGGGATGGTCCGTCCCCTGAGGCTATGAGGCTAATAGCCATTATCTGTGTTATATAATTACTTGTTGGTGAACTTGTCTGCCTTCATGTTAGAAATCAAGTTTAGGCTTCATTCATGCTCACGTTATTTGTACTCAGTCATAGAAATTATTGTGCATGTTCACCTCAGTCTCTTTTATTTTGCTGATATGTTGTGATACTTGATGTGGGTTGTGTCCTCTTATTTGTGGTGCATTGTGAGGCTGGAGAGGTACATGACTGAGTGAGACAGAGAGCCTGGTTGTGAGGATATTAATACCATAGCGCGTGAGCTGTTCGTGTAGCACGTGAGCTGTCCGTGTAGCACGTGAGCTGAACGTGCGGGTCCAGGTATTGATACCATAGCGCGTGAGTTATCCGCGTAGCACGTGAGCTGACCGTGCGGATCCAGGTATTGATATTATGGCACGTGAGTTGTCCGTGCTTAGCACTAGTACATGACTGAGTGAGGCCGAGGGCTTGGTTGTGAGGATATTAATACCATAGTGCGTGAGCTGTCCGCGTAACACGTGAGCTGACCGTTGTGAAAAACTAATTTTTGACACACCCAAATTCTATTCTATTTTTGGTGTAAATATTTCTTGTAGGTCTAATCTTAATACTTTAAATTTTTATCTTACTCTTCATAGGTTTTATTAAGAAAATTA